>JBCEWC010000959.1:0-46528 GCA_038996855.1 Solanum aculeatissimum | reverse complement strand
CACATTGATCCTTCAAGAGTTTTCATGAACATTCATAAAATTCAAGTTTAAATCATGATTAAATCACCTAAAATCTACAGCACATAAGCCCAATCAACTAATTACTTTAAAATTGGAAGAACCCATAACTTAAAGAATCTTAAAATCGAATATTAAAGAGTAGGGTTCTTGGGTCTTCAAGGATGAAAGAAAATCCTTGAATCAAATCCCACATACATTACAATCACTAAAGGAATTGAGAAATCAAGCAAGCAAAGGTTATCTTCCCCAAATTTCTTCAAGCTTTCAACAATAGAGGTCAAGAGAATTTAAAAAATTTCAAAGTGTAATGAGGAGGCTTCGAATGGATGAAAAGGAGTTAGGGTTAGGTTAAGGGTGTTTAGGGGACCTTAGTAAGTCAAAAAGGGGCCTAGGGATTAATTAAATAATGAATTAACCATTAATAAAATGGAAAATTACCTGTAAAACAGGGTCACACGGTTGAACTACAGTGATCATCTACTTGCTCACGGTCCGTACAACTCACCGTGAAGCATGCCTTGGCAAAGTTTTCAGCACGAACTCTCGGGGGACTTTCTGGACCACTTCACGAGGGGTGTCACAGGTCGTGTCGCTTCACACGGACCATGTACTGATCCGTGGAGCCACACTTGGCCCAAAAATCAACCCCACACAACGTCCAAGACACTGCCTCACTTGACGGCCACCCATATGGACCGCTTGAGGTCTCACGGATCGTGGGGTGGTCCGTGAGTTTTCACTTGGTTTATGGGGTGGGTCCTGACCACCCTGAACTCACTGAACCATGGAACGGACCGTCACATAGACCTTGGACCCTCACACGGTCCGTGGTTCTCTCCTTGAGCCATTTCCAGAGCCTATTTCCAATATCCTTCGAATTACCGGTAGTCTCACTGGTTTGGCCATAACTTCCTCATACGAACTTCGAATCAAGTGAAACCACTTGAGTTGCGAATATAAATCAAAGTGATTTAATTTTATATGTATTAGATGACACGGTTCAACCCGCATATAAAGTTATGTTACCTCAAAGCTCACTGTCCAAACGGCCTCTCTAGGCCACCAAATGATCCATTTTGTGTTCGGCCACTTAAATTCAACCCGTGTCTACCAAAACTCAACCATGACCAGTATAACATCATACAAGATCAACCATAAGGAGTTTTCAAAAGTTTTCAGGTTGTTACATACCCGCCCCTTAGAAATACTTGTTATGTGCTATGTGATCCATGTTCATCCCATTCCCGGCAACATCCCCATAGCTTGAGTCCAAAGCCCCGTACTCCCTAGAATAATGTGCTATGTGTTTAATTTTTCGCGCTTCCAAGCTGATGATGTGAGTGATGATGCTATGATAGCTTGATCGAGGACTTTCGGGTCCTCCTTCGCCATGTCACATCTAGGCCCCATTTCCGGGTCCTGACAGTTGTCCAATGCGTGGAATCTCATTTTCATGAACTCAACCTAGGACTCATCATTGTTCCACGATCTGTAAAACTCATTCGTCCTATCAAGTCAATTTTCTCTTCTCTGAATCCCATCTACGAGTCGTAGACCCAAATATGAACCATAATTAGAGATAAAAATAAAAGATGATGATCATATTAGAAAAAATAACAATTACAAAAATATGGACCAAAAGAATGTTGTGGCAATTCATGAATTTGAGAACAATAGTTGTTTTATTCATTGATTAAAAAAATCAGTGTTGTGTCCGAACAACTTGACTAGATAACAAGTAATGCAGGCCTCTTTTTAAGAAAAAAAAGAAGAAGTCAAAATAAGTACATAAATAAAGCAGGGTTACCAGAAACAACATGTCATTGGATCCATTAACTTAAAATATGTGGCTTTTTTATCTAATTATGATAAGATCCTGAAAAAATGGAGTTGAAAGAAAATCTCTATGCACATTTAAAATGGAGTTGCAACAAACAAGACCTTCATGAGAAACGAGGGTGTTATAACATTTGGTGTACCATAAGTTCGAGAAATTATTACTCCTAGCAATGAGTTATAAAGAAAAGTTAAAACAATTATGTGTAGATGAGCAGTTTCTCAAAAAGCACAGTATAAGCTGACATTTTTCCTACACTCTTGTTATCAAGCCATGGCAGCTCAATCCTGGCTCCTTATTAATATTTCATTATCTATAAGTGTGTCATAATTATATATCAAAATACATGTTGTAGCCTAATGTGCAACCTGATTTATATATGTTTAAATCTAATGATGCCAAACTTGAAATGATCATTCCAGGGCTACTCTTATATCAACTGTCTAGTAGAATTCATTATTGAGTTGCAACAAACTCTTCAAGATTTCTTAATGTATATTTAATAAAGGAGAACCTCTTTATTCAAATACTAATAATTCATTGTATTTTTCAATATGATCAACTTCCTAATTCTTGTCCATTCAATTATGTCCTTTTGCACCTCCATGTAAATACCTTGAGCGAAGTATTATACATTCATCAACAATATACCCTTCTGTCATATACCTTTCAGGTTGATTTCTATTAAAAATACACCTCTCAATTAGAAACATCCACTTATTTTATATAGGTCCAGCAAGTTTATCCTCCCTCGAAAAATGAACGACTAAATGCATCATAATTCAAATAATATTGGTAGAAATATTTTTTTTTCTAATTTGCTCAACGTTATTGGAATTTGCAAACTGATCTAACACATCAACCCTTAGTGTTTTCGAAAACAACTCTTTGAAAAAAATACTTAACTTAGCGATAGCATCATAGATATTGTTTGGCATAACTACACAAATTGCAAGAGGTAGTTGTTTCAATAAATTATGAGAACCGTAACTTTTTAATTCATTGATATTATGATCCTCTGAATTAACCCATTGTAATATATTAGAAGAATAATCATTTGGAACTTTAATCATTTTCAAGAACTTGCATACTTTAGACTTCTCATTTTATGATAAAGAATAATATTTTGTTGGATAATACCATGTTTCATCTCTTCGAGTTGGATGTAAATCTCTTCTTATACTCTTTTTCTTCAAATCATGATGAGTATTCAAGTTATCTTTAATATTATCACACATCTTTTTTAATATACATCACATCTAAATTGTAGCGTATTTAATTATTTTTTCAACTAGGTAAATTACTCGCGCTTTGCGCAACAGTAAGCTACTCCAATTAGGTCACATCTTATTGAATTTGTAATTTAGTTGTTAAAGATATTGAAAACACAGAATCTCAAAGTATTATCATTTTGATTAATGGTCTCTGCATATACATTTGAGAAAGTATTACCATTTTAAGGCTTTAATTTTGCATCCGTTGAATCATCTCTAATTTACAAAAATTTGCCTCTCTTTTTTACCATTTTGAGTGTCCTTGATTCACCCATTCCGAGTCGTACATTGAATAACATATTCTTTATTGGAATTTCCAACTTAAATAGGCTAAAGAACATGTAGACCAAGCATCGTCTAAGACATCACTAATTTTTAAAAGCCTACTAAATTGTGTCCACATTCTTAGTGTCTTCCATTTAACCATTCCGAAAAATATTAACATGTTAAACACATATACACCAAGTTATCCAACACTCAATTTGTCTTAACACTACTTTTCTATAAAGAGTGATATGAGAATTGTCAGTTGATTTTTGATCTATTACATGCCTTAATCGATCTACCCCTAATTGACTTAATTATAATTAGGAACATTAGCTCATAAGAATTTATACCCATCACTGTTATCTTGCTACAAAATAGATATAGTCCCTCTTGAATGCCAAATGAATAGTTTCATGTAATCTTCAGCCATTATTCTAATATAGTGAAAATAAAACAAAGGTTGTTCTATTAGATCGAATCTATAGTATGTTTGCACAATTTTCCATAAGAACGACTAATCAAATGTATAAATCTCACTGTGTTATATTAATTTATACTAATAAGACACTTTGTAGGCTAACCCATTCACTTTGTAAAAAGAGAATTTCCTTTTATTTTTGCGCCTTTTTTAAAGTATCAACTTAGTAATTCATCCAACATTAAACATTAGCATATAGCTGATTAAGACATTCGAGTATTCCGCGTGTCACACCAAGCTTTAATCCCTACTACTATTTCCTCGACCTTTAATTTTTATGCTATTTATCTAGAACCAGATTCAGAACATACAGTCTGCCCCCACCAAGTATTTTTCTGACTCATAGTATTTGTTCTTGATGCTCTAACACATTGTTGAAATGATTATGGAATAGTTAGCAGGTTAGAGTTAGTTGGCTTTGGACATGTCACTAAACAACATGTGCGATAAATAAAGCTATATAATGTGTAACTCAACTTAGAAAAGTCCCCAATTAAGCAGACAAAGATTGCAAGGTTACATGATGTGTGACAGTCGCTAACTCATCCAATAGAGAGGTACCATAAAAAATCATACTACTTTAATGTGTAGTAGGATAATAAATAACAAGCTAGATATGTTTTACTGTTCTTTATCGACTCAAATCCACATACCACATCAATATGTACTATCATAGCTGACCTTTCTTGAGTAGTAGTAGGTAGCAAAAGAAGTTTATTGCAAACTCTAAAATGTGAGATGATATATTAAAAAAAAACTTTTAAATACATGCACATTTAGTATCTCGAGACTAAATTGTAGCCGAAAAAACATAACCCCCTACGAGAACATACATCTACAGCATTTTCCATACAATTAACCACTGTTGGAATCATTAATATAAAGGTTCCTAACTAATAAAGTATATACTACTTGATAAAACCAATAATCTTAAGGTTCAGAACATAGGAAAAAGGCTCTAATTTTTCTTCTTTTGTTTTTTTGGTTGTCTCCGTCACTATCTTTGTCATCATCTATGAAAAGCCTCCTTCTCTTCTTCAACTTTCTTGCAGAAATACTTCTCTTGCAACTTCAAACCCCTTTGCCAATATTTGGAATATTATTTTAACACTTCTTTGGATCCTTCATCATTCCGATCATTCGATTCGTGTCAACCTTCCACTTTATCTTTTCCCTGTTGAATAAAATTCACCAAAAACATTAATACCGGGGTACATGTAACTGGTTGTTTGAACATTTAATAATATATCTAGCAAGAAAATATTTATTATAATGTGAATTACATTATAACACTTCATTTTTTTGTCTTTGTGTATGCAGCGTTGCGACATCAATGTTTCATCAAGAGCATAAACTTTTGACATTGTATAACTTGCATCATCTAGCATACCTCTCGATAACAGTGACTGTCAATTTTCTGAATTTCCAGAAAGAGAAACCTTATAGGCTTCAAAAAATTTAAAATTCCCTGTTAAAAAAGATCGGTTTGTTTCGCTTAGAGATTCTTTGAAGAATATTGAATCCAAGCATCCATTTGTTATCAGCAATACAGAATTTCTGAAAGTTCTGGGCATCTATGTATGGAACTTTGTCATCAAAGAACTTTAATTTTCTTTTAAAAGTTTACTTGATGACACTCTTACAATTGACATAGTGAAACAACAAAGTGCATTCAATTATAATTACGAGTTGATCACCTTCAAATTAACTAGTTATAAAATGTGAAACTCATAACAAGAGAATGAGTGTTGAAATTAGTAAGAACCATACAATATGTCAAATCACACGAAAAATCTAACTTTAAGGAACTATCGCAAGGATATATATTGATACCTATAAATTTAGACTTAATAGATCATGCCAAAGATTTGTCCCAATGACCAGACAGAGTGAGTGATCTAAACTTGCTATATGCTTATGAATTGTCAAGACATGAACTAGTACATGATAACAACAACAATAACATACCCAATGTAATTCCACAAAGGGGCCTATAGAGGCAAGAGTATACGCAGATCTTACCCTGACTTTGGAGGTAGAGAGGTTGCTTCCAATAAACTCCTAACTCAAGGGGAAAAGGGTTCAAAGCAGAATAGAAAAAATAAATAACATAAGTGAAAAGGTCATTACAAAATACTATAGATAACATGACAAACCATACTGAATGGTAATCACAAGAAAAATAATATGACAATCAAAGTACAACAAACAACACATAGTAACCAAACTCAAAGGACAAGAAACTACAAGAGTAATACTACGACTAATAGGATAATATCACGGCTTATAATATTTTCCTCCATTTGTGTTTTCCTGCGTGTATAAAGATAAGGAATTATATGAAAGTAGAAAGTTGCATTAGGATGAATTTGGTGTCCTGCACAAGTTGAAGTGTTCATAAATATCAAAGCAAGAATGTAGCTCGAACTCAAGGAACTCCAAAGTTTGGGATCTATGCATAGTAGATGTGAGTCGACCAAAGAGAGAACCATTCGAGATTTATAAACATGTTAAGGTAGATTGTTGATTGTTTCTTTACGAATCTATAAAAACTTATTTTCAAAATGATTTACGAACTTGTAGAATGGAAAGTGTACAAGGTGCCCAATAGTTGCAGGCGTCAAAAGTTTAGCAAAGTGAGCACAAATGTTAAAGAAGCGTACATGGATAATCGTGTGCGATTGTGGGAGACGCAGGGATGAACCTAATAGCATGCATTGAAGAATTACGTTTCTTTTTTATAGAAGAAGTTAGTAATGATAAGGTTCTTGACCTGAACTTGGTAAAATATAGAGTTGGAAAAAGTATCATATTTATAGACACCTATTTGTGGCTGCATCAATTAAAATGGCAAAGCAACATAGGAGATCTGCGGGATTTATAAGCAAGGAAACTTGGTGAGTGATGTGGTATCGAAATGAAGCACTTTTGATGCTTAAAACTTGGAATTTTGTGTCTTCTCAATGCAATTTTTAGTAGGTTTGATTTTGTTTTTGTGTTTATTTTGTAGGATTACAGTGTTGGCAGAGTTTTGGGAGAAATATGTTGAAGTTGTTGGTTTTTGGTATTCTACGGAACCCTCTACGAGTCGTAGAGTAGTCCACAATTCATGGAGAGGGTTTCGTATAAGGTTCTAGTGAGGGTGCAAAGTTGAAATCAACTCTTACGAGGAGGATCCATAAGCCGTACAATGTTACACGAGTCGTAGAGTGATGGTCGTGCTCTGAGGATCAGAAAAAAGAGAGATGATGAAAAGTCATCAGATGAGACCTTCCACTGGTCGTAGAATCTTACACGGGCCATAGAATGGTTTCGTAGAAGCTAACTCTTGAACACTGCCAGAATCCACAAATCTCGATTAGGGTCGTGAAATGGTTTACGAGCTGTAAAAAGGTCCCATGAAGATTGTTGACACAGTTTTCCTAGTTTATTTTGGTTTTGTATTTTATTTATTATAAATAGATTGTTAGGTTATTTTTCATTAAAGTTTTTAGGGAGAACAAAGGTTAAACCTTATTTTAGTGAATACACTTAGGATATATCATACATTGTGTGTTCTTGATTTAAACTCGTGATTTTAATTGAAGAGTTAGATTTTGTGGTTTCAATTTCATATGTGTAAGTGCTTAATTATGTTCTTCTACATCGTAATCTTTGCTTTAACACTGATAATGCATATCTAAATCCACAACTAAGGTTGTGGGAACCATGATGAACTAACAAGGTAAAATTAGTTAACGTATAATTCTTGAAAGGTGTGTTAGGGCGTATTAATTATTCTCTTCACTTTAATTGATTTTTAATGGTGCTCACCATTAGAACTCGCCTAGTATCACTTGTCGGATCAAGGAAGTGGTGAATAGGAAAAAAGGTAATTAACAGGAGATGATTAAGCTTTTTCTCGTTTTATCAACTTAACCGAATTAAGGGGAGGTTGTACTGGATTAGAGAAAGGATTAGTAGTATCACACCATGGACATGGATCAAGTTTTGGAGTACAATTTACCTATTTGTTGAATCAAAGACTTAGGTAAATCTAACTTACTGTCCTACACCAGAAAAGAATTGCATGTGTCTGATATTACTAAGTTAGGGATTCATGGAGAAAACTTCAACCTAGTTAGCTCTTTCTCTGATTGCTCATTACTTACATTCATTTAGTTTCATTTAAATTCTTGTTTCCAAACCCCCTTTTCTTTGGAGATAAGTAGGTTAATCATTTTCAAGGTACATTGAATTGATTCTGGAGTCTACCATATTTCTCGTGGGAACGATCCTACCTCCGTTAGGTTATTTACTTGATGACCATGTTACCTCAAAAAAAAATGTGACTTGAGAGACATCAAGTATTTTGGCATCGTTGTCGGGGAATATGGCTGGACTTGGTTAATTTAAGTATGTTTGGGGGATTAATCCTTATTTCCCTAATTTAACATTTTTTGGTTGTTTTTATTTGTGTGCGAGTGTAGTGTATGCACAATACTTGAAGTCAAGGAAATACCTTGGCTCTATTTGATCCTGAGATTCAGAAAACACTACAAAGGATGACCGATACCAACACCAAAAACACCGCGAATGATGTAGCAAATGCAGTGCTGAACAAAAATAATAGAGACAACAATCCACCACCACCACAGGGTCTGCGAGCCATAGTAAATTAGTGGAATCAAGATCATCTTAACCCTATGACGACGGCATTATGAGAGCTATTATGTTACCCCCACTACCGGATGACACAAAGTTTGTCGTTTGGAGTGAATTGCTTCAGATGCTATAGAATCGTGGAATGTTTGCAGCTCCACCATCAGAGGATCCTCATTACTATCTACACAATATTATGTTCATTTTTTAGAGTATGAAGGGGAACTAAAATCTCTCCATGGATGTCACTGGGCTTCGTGTCTTTCCACTTTATCTTAATGGCAATGCAATGTTATAGTTATTAAAGCTCCCATAGAGTTCGATCACCAGTTGGGCAGAGTTGCAGATAACCTTTTTGGAAAGGTTTTTCCCTATCTTGAAGAAGCTGAAGTTGAAGCCAAAGATTAATAACTTTGAGAAGATTCCTGGTGACTTGATCGGTGCTATGTAGAAGAAGTTCATGAAATGTCTAAGACATGTCCCTGATCACAAGATTGTTGACGAGGCCCTAGTGGAGATCTTATACAAAGCCCTTGATGAGAATAGTCAAGTTCTCGCTGACACAATTATGGGGGGCTCTTTCATTGATCGTCCAATCTAGAAGGTTGCTCAGAGGTTGGAACGCGTGGTCAAAACCAACCGTGCATGGGGTACGAGGGAGAAATCTACTACAAAGAGCTCATTTTTAGTTAGAACTAGTCTAGCACAAGCACAAGCCAGTGAGAAAGTGATGCAAGAATTGGCGCGAATTAATACTAATGTTAAGTTGTTAATGAAGTAGAACATGGAGCGTACTTACTATTCCTTACACCATAACCAGGCATCTTCTCCAGTGCGCTGTGAGTCAAGAGTGTGCTCCATGTTTTCTTCATCAACAGTGCACTGTGAGTCAAGAGCTCCAATACTGCAGTGCGATTTCCACTAGATCCTTGGTGTAGAAACATGATGACCCAGGCACATTTACTATTTCTTGCACCATAGGTGATGTGGAGTTCACAAGGGCACTGTGCGATCTTGGTGTCAGCATAAATCTGATGCCCCTTTGTGATATTCAATAAATTTGATGTGGCAGCCCCTATCTCGATAAGCTTGAGACTGTTAATGGTTGACAGGACGGTGAAGAAGCCTGTGGGGATACTTTACGATGTCCTCGTCAAAGTTGATAGGTTCATATTTCCCACAGACTTTGTGATCCTAGACTTCAAAGTCTACATTGACGTCCCAATCATCTTGGGAAGACCTTTCCTACCCACTGGACGAGCCCTAGTAGATATGGAGTCAGGCCAACTCAAGTTCAGATTGAACGACGAAGAAGTTGTCTTCAATGTCTGTCAGACGATGAAGAGGCCAGATGATCTCAAGATAGAAGTATGGGTTGTTGATGAATTTTGAGTAATCAAAAATTCCACGTCGTGTCGTGACAATAAATCAAGCGCTTCTTGGGGGGCAACCCAAGTTATTTGATATAATAGGATAGTTGTTTTTATTTTTGCTTTTTAGTTTTAGATTGCTAGGTATTTTTTATTTTCAGTAGTTTTCTTGTGAATTTTGAGCAATGTACTCATGGCATATAGGGTAATAGTGTGTTTATGCAGGTTCTGTAGGTGCAAGGCCAAGCCAGCTATTTTGGGCAAAAAATCTGATTCTACGACTGATTATATGGGTTGTACTTCATTGTACGACCTGTATACCAGCTCGTAGAACCCTCCAGTGAGCGAACATATGTGCACTCTAATATAAGAGCCAACTTTATGATTTGTAGATTAAAACACGTGTCGTGAATGGGGCTCATGAACCCCAGGTAAGTTTTTTTAATTTTAACTAAGTGTCAGAAGTACTCTATGAAACCTTCTTACGAGCCATGTCTAAATCCATGACTCATGTAAGGTATCATAGAGAACGGGTCTCAAACTAGGGTTCCAGGCCCATACGAGACCGTGATCTACGAGCCGTGGAATATTACATAGCTCATAATTAGGGTTTCGTGAGGCCCGGCCCAATAACTTTAAAATCTGACCCAGTTTCTATATAAATGGGGTCAAAATCATTTTGACCCCATATTCAAGAAAAACTTCCCAAAATATCCTACCCCATCCGTCCCCATAATCGGTCCGACCCACACGCTCGGCACCCTCACCGTGTTTCGATAAGAATTTTGGCAACCCTCTTTCTAGGGTTTTTTGGCCCCCTCTTTGTCTCCCTTTTGCAAATTTAAACCTAATTTACATCATTTTGATAAGTTTTCAATCCCTAAAGTCTAAATTTGTCGAGTTAATTGTAAATTTTGGTTGATTATTGATTTGAGTGGAAGTTTGTGCCATTGGGTGAACTAGTGATATTCTAATCTTGGTAATTTATCGTGATATTGATGTGATTGTCTAGGTTAGGATTGAACTAGTTAGTCGAAAAATATTTGGTTATCTAATTTCATGCTCACAATGTTTAGACCATTGAATTGAATTGAATTGAATTATGGTATGGTTAAATATTTGAGCATAGGTCGGACCGTTAGGATCACATGCTAAATTGCTTTTGATGGGGTCATTTGTAACTAAATGCATGTGAGAATGGGGATTGATGTATGTGAAAACTATGTGGGGTGTGTGATTTTGCTGCGATGTTGTTTAAATTATTGAAAATTAGTCATTTGAGGACTCGTATGATGGACTTGGCAAAATTTAGATTCTAGAAATAGGTTCACGAGGGTTTTATCTGGCTCGTGGAATATTCCACAAGCTGTAATTACCCCTCGTAAAAAGTTTCAGAAACAAAAGTTTCTAATATTTCATTAGACGAGACCTTTTATGAGTTGTAATTATTTCACAACTCGTAGATAGGTCTCGTAGAGTCTGACCTATGTGATACTTAATCTGGGATCATATCTATGACCTGGTCCAGAACTTGTGGACTATTCCATGTGTCATACCTTATCTCATAGACTATTCTAGTTACTTAAAATTGCTTAACACTACACCCACGAGACCCCTTTATGGCTCGTAATTTGTTCTATGGCTCAATAAAGGGTACTCGTAGACCCTTATTTTTCTAGTCCAATCTTGATTTTTGTTTTTGATTACCAATTCATGGGACTAATTAGTTTCGTGAATATGGTTTTGCAAGTACCATGTCTCTGTGACCAAGGAAGGATGATATCAGGGCTATGAGGGATTGCTTGCATGATGAGCCTATTGATTATGAGCATGCCCCTAGTCTAGTAGATCTGTAGAGGAGCTTGTCGTTCATCCAGATCCAGATGTCGAGCCATGATAGACTCCGGATACTACTAGGAAGGCTACCATGTAAGCAATCATGGTCCACCCTCCCCAGTCTGACAAGGCAAGTGACAGGGCCAGTAGCAGCATACAGATGCCCTCTTCCGAGGGAGGGTTCGAGCCCAGATCTAAAGAGGAGTCAGACTCTACCTCATCTTCAGGCACTTGAGTACCTAATACATCACTAGATCCCGAGCCAGTAGATAGTGCGTCGGGGGTATGCGGACCATCTATGAGGAGGATATACAGCAAAATGAGTGGGGTTAGCCCACTCATTCTATCTTTGAGGAGCCATAAGTCATTACTATAGGACTCGATAGTGTCCCAAGGCTCGAGGAAACTATAGTTTTCTATAAGCTTTAGTGGTTGGCATATCAAGTAGGGAGGTACTCATCAGTATTGGTAAGAGAGTTCTTTGACTCCTACGCTGCCACAGTACATAGCTCTCTTCCCAAGGGGAAGAAGACTCTCGCCCAACTGAGATTGGAGGAGGTGATGATGAGAGGCCAGCATGTGGACATCTCAGAGGAGACCATCCATCAGATGTTATTTGGGCCCGAGTTCTCAGCCTTTAGATCCACAGCAAAGTTCAACCGCAGAATGGGACAGACTTGAGACTTGGGTATGATGAGGGACCTAGACCATAAAGAAGCTTTTATGAGATGTGTTTCTAACCATATAAAATCAGAGGAGCCTGACAAAATATGGATCACCATGTCATCAGAGCCAATAATTAAGGCCACCCTCAATTTCCCTGCCAAGTTCTGGTGGGTAGTGATTCATTCACAAATTCAGCTGATACTTGTAGATAATATCCTCATGCTAGACCATGTTGTTTTAGTAGCCAGCATCTTGTATAGTTACAATATTGACTAGTTTGCCCTTATTATAGAGTTGCTCTACAAAGCGGCCCTGAAGAGGTCCACGACCATCCCCTTCACTAGCCTGATTCACTGACTATACTTAGTGGTGGGAGTGGATGTTATTCATCATGTGGACGTGTTGATAGAGGTTTAGCATACGCTTGATGCTAGCCTGATCAAGGCTGATGACAATTCGGTTGCATTCCGGTAAGCACCGAGACCTCAAGTACCTATGCCAGAGGTGTTTGCTCCAGTGCCTC
Source organism: Solanum aculeatissimum (assembly GCA_038996855.1). Lineage (NCBI taxonomy): Eukaryota > Viridiplantae > Streptophyta > Magnoliopsida > Solanales > Solanaceae > Solanum > Solanum aculeatissimum. Next base: position 33,615 of record JBCEWC010000959.1, on the reverse strand, counting down.
CGTTTGAGCCATCTATTACAATTGTTGTTGCACCTACTATTGAGGGGCCCCCATTGGCTGAGACCGATGTGGAGAGGGGGCCCTCTATTGATATTCCTGCTCAAGTGGCCCCTGTATCTACTTCAGTAACCACAGGCATTGCCTTTGTATCTGCGGCAGCATTGCAGGCCTTGGAGTATCGACAGGCCTGCACTAAATCACAGTTTACTCAATTGTTGCAGCAGTTGAGACCCTGGGTCTGGCAAGTTATCTCTGAGGTGAAAACTTGCATGAAGACATACATAGTTGTGGCTATCCGAGAGAACCTCAGTCCCGTGGATGCCCGCAAAGATGCATTTAAGAGGTGCGTCCAGCAGAGCCTCCATACAGTGAGGCCTCCAGATTTAACAGCCATCTAGATGGAGCTTCAGCAGCTTCGAGCCCAGATGAGTGTGGTACTGGGTGCCCCTATTGATGTCCCACCAGCCTTTCAAAATGAGTGAATAGTCGACTTGTTCTCTCTAGAGGAGCTACCTTTGCCTTCCCTCGGGAAGAGGCCTCGCACGGATGATGTTAATGTTGTGCGCTTTGAGATGGGGTTGACGGCGGAGCAGGAGCTCAAGCTTTTCTATGCCAGATCAAGGCGGGATGAGAAGATGCGGCTAGCTCACAAGTGTGAGCGAGCGAAGGGTGTTGGCCCCTTAGGACAGGCTCCTACTGGTGAGGAGTCCACCAGTCATGTGGAGGGTGGATAGTCTTGAGATGAGTGAGGTACTTCGGTGCCCAGGTATGTTCTTTTGACCCCTGTTCTTTACTTTTTATACTATGTGCACATTAGGGACAATGCGCAACTTTTTTTATGAGGTGTGGATAGTTATAGGCCTCTATGAAGTCTGAGTAGCCTTGGCCTATAACTATCCTAATATTTTATCCAACGGGTTTTCTTGCTTGTGTTCTTTTTCCCTACAAATATTTATTTTTCTGTTGAACGGGCATGTTTAGGATATTTAGGTACTATTAGTAGAATTCAATACTTATATCCATGGCATAGTATGTTTTTGTTTAATTTTGTTTAAATGATACCCATCAAAACAAAATTGTGTTTAGTTAGTTTTGATAGGAACCTTGCATGATTAGTTGTCTGACAGTGCTTGTTCAAATAAGTTAGGCTAAATTATGATAAAAAACATGATCTGATAGTCTGTAATAACATGTAAAGTAGTTTCATGTGTGAGTGAGCTTCATTGCATGATTCAGTATTGTGTTTCAATTCAGAACTTGGCCTGTTACTCTGATTTATGTTGTAGATTAGTTGGTTAGGAAAATATCTTGGGTCGTTGTTCGTAATAGTCTACTCAGCCTAAAAATAACTGATCAAGTGTGCTATGTATCTCTTGATCCCTGTATTTGAGCCTAAAATTGAACTCTTGATTGTAAACACCTAAGAAACCTTACCCAAATTTATGATTAGATCCTAAAATTAGCCCTGGTCCTTCCTTGAACATCATGAACCTTGACTGAGGCAAAAAGCTACGTTGAGGATGGCTACCAAAAGTGGCCCCAGTTTGAAGGATGGATAATGTGCACCTCAACTCAAGCTAAAAGCCTAAGTTGAGGGTGGCTAGTGAGGGAAAAGTCATAAAAAGGGAGGGAAACTTAGTGTTGCAAAAAGGGAAGAAAATTGGGGATAGGGTGCCAAAGAAAAAATTGCCTAGTAAGTGTGTTAAAGAGAAAAAGAATTTGAATAATAAAGGCACTATGCAAAGGAGTGAAAAACAGGCACCCTTAAAGGTTCAAAATAGGAGAAAAAGGGAGAATGAACCAAAAGAAAGTTTGGAAGGGAGAAAGTGTAGAAAATGCAGTGTCAAGGAGGGTCATTAGTCACTATGTTTCAAAAATATCACACCAAAGCCCCCTGAGCCTACGTTACAAGCCTAGCAAGTCTTAAAGTGATCCTAACCCAACTAGTTGAAAGTGTTATTCATGAGTATAGGGGCAAGCATATGGTATTGACCATGGTATCTGAATGTCTTTTGTGAGTGAGAGTGATCTAGTATCGTCCTGAGCATTAACTATGAAAAATTTATATTGAGAGGAAAAATGGGACTTCTTATTGTGAGGGCACTTGTATTGCATTGTTGATGCCTGACTAATTCGATTATTGCTACTTGCTTATACACTGTTGAGCATATTGATCTATGTTGGTTTGTTAGATGGCTATCTAATTTAAGGTTGAAGTATAATGTAGGTGTATGTGTTGAATTTTGATTGAGTCTATGCCATAAGGTTCGGGTCTGTACGATGCTATACTACTTATATAGACTGAGTCCGTCACTTGAGGACAAGCAACAATTTTAAGTTGAGGGTGTTGATGTGCTGCTAAAATGCAGCACTTTTGATGCTTAAAACTTGAAATTTTATGTCTTCTCAATGCAATGTTAGTAGGTTTGATTGTATTTTTATGTTTGTTTTACAGGATTACAGTGTTGGCAAAGTTTAGGGAGAAATATGCTAAAGTTGTTAGTTTTTGGTGTTCCACAAAACCCTCTATGAGTCGTGGAGTATTCCACGAGTCATGGAGAGTGTTTCTTATAAAGTTCTCGTGAGGGGTGAAAATTTGAAGTCAACTCTACAAGGAAGATCCACTAGCCGTACAATATTACACAAGTCATAGAGTGATTGATGGTCGTGCCCCGAGGATCAGAAAAACAAATGCTAAAAATTCATTACACGAGACCTTCCATGGGCTGTAGAATCTTACATGGGTCATGGAATAGTTTTGTAGAAGCTAACTCTTGAACACTGCCAGAATCCATGAAATCTGATTTACGGGCTATGAAGTGATTTACGAGCCGTAAAGAGGTCCCATAAAGATTGTCGACACAGTTTTCCTAGTTCATTTTGGTTTCGTATTTTACTTATTATAAATAAGTTTTTAGGTTATTTTCATTAAAGTTTTCAGGGAGAACAAAGTTTGAACATTGTTTTAGTGAATACACTTAGGATTAATCATATATTATATGTTCTTGATTCAAACTCGTGATTTTAATTGAAGAGTTAGATTTTGTGATTTCAATTTCATCTGTGTAAGTTCTTAATTATGTTCTTATATATCATAATCTTTGCATTTACACTGATAATGCATAGCTAAATCCATAACTAGGGTTGTGGAAACTATGATGAACTAACAAGGTAAAATCAGTTAACGTGTAATTCTTGAAAGGTGTGTTAGGGCGTATTAGTTATTCTCTTCACTTTAGTTGATTTTTAATATTGGCCAACGTTAGAAATTGCTTAGTATCACTTACCGGATCAAGAAAATGATGAATAGGAAAAGAGGTAATTAACAGGACACTATTGAGCTCTTTTTTGTCTAATTAACTTAACTAGATTAAGGGGAGGTTGTACTGGGATTAGAGTAAGGATTAGTAGTGTCATACCACGGAGATGGATCAAGTTCCAGGGTGAAATTTACCTATTTAATAGATCAAATACTTAGGTGAACCTAACTTACTGTCCTACAGCTACACACCAGAAAAGAATTGCATGTGTCTGATATTACTAAGTTAGGGATTCTTGGGGAACACTTCACCCTAGTTAGCTTTTCCACTGATTTTTTATTACTTACATTCATTCAGTTTAATTTAAATTCTTGTTTTCAAACCCTCCGTTTCTCGGAAGATAAGTAGGCTAATCATCCTCAAGGTGCATTGAATTGATTATGAAGTCTACGATATTCCTTGTGGGAATGATCCTAACCTCAGTTAGGTTATTTACTTAATGATTGTTTTACCTCAAAAAGGAGGTGTGACTTGAGAGACATCAGAGAGCAAAAAGTTAAGATATGGTGACACCATAAAGTCTTTGGAGAGATACTACTTAATGGTGTAGTTTGTAAGGTGGTGGCATTCTTTATCAACAATTGCAATGTTTCTGGAATGAAGCAGAAAAGGCCATTCTTAAGGGTTGTTAAGGTAGAAGCACCGATTAAAGGCTATATTTGAAGGGAAGGGGTAAAACTCAGCGAGAATAGTGGAAAAGTGAGTAAAAAGGAATTGTTGGCCTGTGGTGGCGCCACATAGGAGCGCAACAAATCTTCTTATATATATATATATATATATTATATGATAAGGAAGCTTAAAAAACAAAGGGGCATGTACCCTTTCCTCTTCAAAATATTTTAAGGTGTACAAAGTACCCTTCAAATGATACTGCAATAAGAATAAACTCTCTAGTTTACTGTGATGTTGTAAGTAGTTAGTTAAGAAAGGCTGCATTACTCTGAGATGTAATTTTTTTATGTGAAGTAAAAAAATTATACTCCTTCTGTTCCATTTTATGTCGCACACTTTTCTTTTTGGTTCATCCCAAAAAGAATGTCCTTTTACTCTAATTAAAAATAATTTTACTTTTGATTCTCCTTTTACCCTTAATGGAATGATTCTCGGTCACATAAATATATAAAAATAATTTTACACCACAAGTTTTGACACTTTTTTTCTTAAAAACTATGTTAAGTCAAAGGGTGACACATAAAATGAGATGGAGGGAGTACATGTCACACCTCGGAGAGTACCCTTGGGATGGCCAGCACTTGAAGAATCATTACTAATTCCTCAAATGAACCACCTAATCTCATCATCACATCGCATTCAATCATTGAAAGTAAACACTCAAGTAAGGCTAGGTGGTACCCAAAAAATTAAGTCTTTATAAAATTAATAATTTTCAATAAACAAGAATTGGAATGTAAATAACAACCAACTATCACTAGTCAACATCTATGAAGTCTCTAATCCAAGTCTAGGTGTCAATATAAGTCCTATGCTACCTCAAAGAAAATACTACTAATCAAGATAAAATAAAGAAGGCCCCTCCAAATAGCTAGGAGGGGTCATCAAATCTGGAATGAGGAGTAGGTCTTCAACTGTGCACTTGTTGAAGACCTCTATCACATATATCTGCATCATGAAACAATGTAGGCCTAAATAGAAATCAGTGCACTGAATGTAATGGTATGTAAGATGTCTCAAGAATCAAGTAAGGCTCAATACAAGTCAACCCAATAAGCTCAAACAATAAACCAATGACTTAACAATCGATAATTTGACTCATTAAAGGATGAGAGATTTCTATAGTAAAATAATGCTCCTTAAAGAAACTCTATCATGCAACCCAATTAAATCATTTATGAACAATCAAACCAATCATGTGGAGTACTATCAAGGCCTATCTAGGAGTATCTCTTATTCGACAATAATTACTTATGAGCCAATGATCGTATAAAAATCTCATTGATATTACCACAATCATTCAATACTTTTCTAGGGTAAAGGATGAATCAACCAATCACAGATCCAGGCCAATCAATCAAGTCCCTACAAGGGACATAGAAAGGGAAACATCTGACTTAATGGTTCAATACTCTCCTATGTTTGGTGACGTAGTTGTTGAGTTCAAGTATTAGTTACTCTCATCTGATTCGGTGCTCGATAGTCCTCCTAAGACTTAATGCTCATAAGATAATCAATCTCAATCAAACCAATCATGAGTCTTAGAAAGACTCTTATCAATTTATTAGTTCTATCACAATTAAGTATTTTGGCCTATCAACCTTCCAACCCATCCCATTCACATCTTTTAAGAGTGGTTTGGACAATCATTATATTAAGCTCAATCAACAATCAACCAATTAGGACTATCAATCATGCATATTATCAAAACTTGTCTAATCATTCAAGACTCTAACTCAAACGGTCATTTAGACTCCAATCAATCATGCTCATCACATACAGACATGTAAAATGCTTCTCATATTCTATTCATGCTCAATTTACTCAATTTGAACATTCACAATCATATTCTCAATTTAATTAATGCAACAAGCATTAGATAGAATTATGCAATTAGGGTTTATATCAACAAGTGAGAATTAATGCTCCAGTCTCATGCAACCAGCATGTGTATTATCAATTCGTTCATAAATATGCATGAAGACTCATAGTAAATATAGACAATTCAAAGTTTAAGATTTTTGGAGTTTTTCCGACTTAAGCTCTAGGCATACTTTTGACTCAAGAAAATGAAGAAGGGAACGTGGACGGACTTAATCCAATGTTTTAGATAGCCTTACATACCTAGAAGAACGAGATTCCTAAAGAACTTTGAATAAGGTGCTTGAAAATCCTAGTCTTTCTCCTCTTGAAATCTTTCTCTAAGTCTTGAGAATATGTTTGAGTATAATGAGGTTGAATGGTAACGTTTAGGAACTTTATTAGGAGTAAAACCATCAATTTTTGGCTTAAAAAGAGTGTAAAAGGACTAAAATAACCCTTCTTAAAATGCTACTCAAATTATCTATGGTCCATAGAAACTAGGGTGAGTTTCGAGGTCCTGAAACTCATTTTATGAGCCAAAACTGCAAACCATAGAAGCTTTTATGACCCGCAACTGGGTCTATAGAGTTTGGGATCCAAAATTTGACTTGCAGGAATCAATGCATAAGTTGAATATACAGTCTCGTAGTTCAATCTACTAACCATAATTCAGGGTTGTGGAACTAACTCTACTCTGGAAGTCCATAGTAAACAGTCATAACTATTTGCTTCAAACTTCAAATAAGACAATCTTGGTCGAGTTGAAAAGAGAATTCAGATATCTTTAATTTGATAGGTTATGGAGCATGTAATTCTTTGTATGCTGAGAGTTATGGTCATTTAAAGTTGATCATTGCATAATCTAATAATGCAAAAAACATAATGGATAGAAACGTTTTGAACTCGACTAAGTACTAAAGGTCTCTTATGACCCTAACATTTTTCTAATAAACTCCCAATATATAGGAATGAGGCTTAAAACATAGGCGCATACAAGGCATCATGAAGTTTAATGTTATGTATTTATGATGAAAACAATTTGCATTCTAAGAATAGAGTTGTGGGGTGTTATAATATCTCCCGCTTGGAATTATTCATCCTCGAATGAAGATTGATCTAGGAATAAAATCAAAGCACGAATCCTATCATAAACTCTAACAATCAAACAATCAATTTTCCAATCATGCAAATCAATCCATAAAACAATCAAGCAATTAAATAATTAAACAAATCATCAATCAGGCTCTAGGATTCTATCGCAATTCCAACTTGGAATGGGAAGACAATTGAAAGATCGCTAGTCCTTCTCATCACTCCAATACTCTTACACAAAACTCCTCATAAGAGTCATCAATAATGCTACGAGGACTAGAAAGAACTCACCATCTTCCCCCTTAGCAAAAGCCTATACTATCATCTCTCTCACTCTAGGACGGCATGGATTGACTCAAGAAGATACTTAGGATAGATGTCAAATCAATTAGCCACATAAGGGAGTTACAAAGGATAGTGTGGCACTTGAATCAAGCAAAGCATAATTATCATAGGAAAGGACTCAAAAATACCAGTGACAACATCTGGTGCAACCTCTTGGATGTGTCTATTCCCCATCGCATATAGACAGTTTTTTCCCCCGCCTATATTAGTAGTGGTACCTCTCTGGTTCCCTCTAATTGGTGGTAAAGTGTTAGTAGATTGGGCCCTGTTGCCCCATGTTGGACAATCTCTCTTGAAGTGACCCTCTTGACCATACTTGTAACACCTATTCCCTCCCTTTAGATATCCTCCCAAGTGAACTTTTCCATATTTGTCACATGGTGTCTTACCTTTAGAACCTTGAGCCCCACTAGCCTAAAACTGAGAACCTTGTTGAATCCTAGGGATGCAGGCACATTAGCAGATGATAGAGGGTCAAGCTGAAAGGATGACTGACCTCCATTCCTATTCCACTTTTTACCATCCTCATAACTAGCGATTTTAGCCTTCTTATTTTTGTCCTCTTCTTTGTCCTTCAGCTTCTCCTCTTCAACTTATTGCACATAAATCATCAATCTACTAATATCCATGTCTTCAACCAGTATAGCTCCCCTTCCTTCCTTCTTGGTCGAACGACCCAGTCCAGACACATATAGGCTCATTTTATTTCTCATATCAACAACCATCTCCAGAGCATAGCGAGATAGTTGAGTGAACTTCAAATTGTATTCCTGCACAGTCATAGAATCTTGATTTAAATTCAAAAATTCCCTAATCTTAGAATCTCTCAAATCCCTTGGGAAGAAGCATCCCAAGAATGCCTCCTCAAATATGGACCAAGTCAAAGTTGGTATAGCTTCCCCTCTCCCCTTCTTCCACTAGTCGAATCATAATCTAGCAACACTCTTGAGTTGGTAGATAGCCAACTCAACCTGCTCAACATCACTTACCCTCATAACTTGGAATACTTTTACTAACTCATCAATATAGTGCTTTGGATCCTCATTCAATACAGACCCTGTAAAATTGGGTGGGTTTATCCTTAGAAATGCATGAACTCTTAAAGTATCTTAAGTATATTGTCTACCCACTCCTTGTCTAGCAGCAGGAGCTGTTACAGCCCGGGCCAAGGTCTGAATAGCAAGGCAAAGCTCATTATTGTTGATGTTAGCCAAAAGTGGTTGCTCAGCTTGGATGACCAAACCTATGGGCTCATCCTTTTCTGTAGCTTATGTTGGTTAGCTTATCGTCTGGCAAGATATTCTCTTTCTCTGAAAACTCTTCTCAGAGGCATAATCACAAGTCTGCAACACGCATAACGCATCAATCAAAAAAGATATTCATAGAGATAGACCCTATAGTACGAACTCAGAATAAGAAAGAAATATAACCATTCCTAACGTCCTATATCCTCTTCCTTATAAAGTGTGGTGCACACATACCATAAAAATACTGTAATAGACACAACTTCATAGAATCCCTGAAATTCTTGAACTCTGTGCTTTGATACCAAATTTGTCATATCTCAATAGAGTACCCTTGGCATGTTCGACAATATAAGAATCATTACTTATTCCTCAAGTGAACCACTTGGTCTCATCATCACATCGCATTCAATCAGCGAAAGTACCTACTCAAGTAAGGCTAGGTAGTACCCATACAATAAGTCTTTATAAAATTAATAATTTCCTATAAATAAAAATTGGAATATAAATAACAATCAACTATCACTATTCAACATCTATGAAGTCTCTAATCTAAGTCTAGAAGGTGCCAAGAGAAGTCATGGGCTACCTCAAAGAAAATACTACTAATAAAGATAAAATAAAGAAGGCTCCTCCGAATAGCAAGGAGGACTCACCAAGTCCGGAATGAGGAGTAGGTCTTCAATGGTGTGCTTATTGAAGGCCTCTATCACCTATATCTACATCATGAAATAATATAAGCCCAAATGAACGTTAGTACATTGACTATACTGATATGTAAGATGGCTCAAGAACCAAGTAAGGCTTAATACAAATTAACCCAATAAGCTCAAACAAACAATCAATCAACTTAACAATCTAAAATTTGACTCAATAAAAGATGCAAGATTTTTATAGTAAAATAATGTTCCTAAAAAAACTTCTAGCATGTAATTTAGTCAAATCATTTATGCACAATCAAACCAATCATATGGAGTACTATCAAGGCATATTTGGGAGTTTTTCTTATCTAACAATAATTATTTATGAGCCAGTGATCGTACAATAATCTCTTTTATGTTTCTACAACCGTCTAATACATTGTCAGGGTAAAGGACAAATCAATCAATCACGAATCTAGGTCAATCAATCAAGTCCCTACAAGGGACATAAAAAAGGGAACATCCAACATAACAATTCAATCCTCCTCTATGTTTGGCAACGTAGTTATTGAGTTTAAGTAGTAATTACTCTCATCCAATTTGGTGCTTGATATTCCTCCTAAGACTCAATGTTCATAAGACAATCAATCTCAATCATGAGTCTCAGAAGGACTCTTATCAATTCATCAGTTCTATCACAATCAAGTCTGTTAGCCTATCAACCATCCAACCCATACCATTCAAACTTTTCAAGAGTGGTTTAGAAAATCATTATATTCAACTCAATAACAATCAACCAATCAGGACTATCAATTATGTATTCTATCAAGATTCATCGAATCATTTAAGACTCTAACTCAAATGGTCATTTAGACTCTAATCAATCATGCTCATCATATAAAAACATGTAAAATACTTCTCATATTCTAGTCATGCTCAATTTACTCAATTTGAACATTCGCAATCACATTCTCAATTTAATTAATGCAATAAGTATTACATAAAATTATGCAATTAGGGCTTACATCAACAAGTGAGAATTAATGCTTCAATCTTATGCAACCAACATGTATATTATCAATTCATTCATAAATATGCATGAAGACTCAGAGTAAACGTAGACAATTCAAAGCTTAGGATTTTTGGAGTTTTTCCTACTCGATATCTAAGCATACTTTTGACTCAAGAAGACAAAGAAGAGCATGTGGATGGACTCAATTCAATTCTTTAGGTAGACTTACATACCTAAAAGAATGGAATTCTTGAACTTTGAAGAAGGTGATTGAAGCCATAGTTTTTCTCCTCTTAAAATCGTATTCTAAGTCTTGAGAGTTAGTTTGGGCATAATGAGGTTGCAAGGTAAAATTAAGGAAACGTTTAGGCTTATAATGGATATGAAAGAACTAAAATAGTTCTTCATAAAATGCTGACTAGGTCATCTGCAGGGCCATCTATGGTCCATAGAATCTTCTATGGGCTGTAGAAACCAATCGTAGAAATTAGGATGAGTTTTGGGGTTTTGAAACTTATTTTACGAGCCTAAACTATAGACTTTAGAAGCTTTTATTTAACAAGGGTTGTAGAACCAACTCTGCTCTGGCAATCTGTAATTTTCTCTAAAGTTCAAATGAGGCAATATTGGTGGAATTGGAAAGAGGATTCAGAGATCTTTAATTTGATAGGTTATGATCTACCTAATTCTTTGTGTTCTAAGAGTTATGATTATTTAAAGTTGACCCTTATATAATCTCATGCGAGAAACATAATCGATAGGAATGTTTTGAAAATGACTAAGTACTAAAGGTCTCGTATGACCCTAATCCACTTCTAATACGCTTCCCACATATAGAAATAAGGCTCAAAATATAGATATATGTAAGGAATCACTAGGTTCAACCTTAAGTATTTATCACAAAAAATTTGAATTCTAAGAATAAAGTTGTAGGGTGTTACAGCACATAAATATTTACTAGTATTATAATATATAGTTGATGTGTATTGAAACTCAAGGTTATTTCTATATTTTTGTATCTTTTTTGCTAGTTAGAACATTTTTATAGCGATCTCAAGTCATTTATGACCTACTGGCATTGATAGCTCAGTCCCTTGGTTGTTCATTTGGAAGTTACGTAGTTTTTCATATTTTACAGGCCTGTAATAGCTTGAAAAGTGGGTTTTGAAGTAAAATCTAGGTAAACTGTCTTATAATGGAATTCGAAGAATTTCATCAGCTCTAGATTGGTAAAATTAGGCTACAAGTATGGTCGGCTTGAAAACCAAGGCTTTTGATGTAAGTTTGTACCATTTTTTGCATTTCAGCCTTTAAAATTGGTCAATAGTTGACTTCAATCAATTTTTTTAGGAAACATATCCGGATGGAAATTCTGACAGTGCGGTTAACTCTAAAATATCATATTTGTCTAGAATGACTTTTCGTTTGAATTTGAGGCCTCCATGATCATTTCGAGCCCCTCGATAAATTTTGGTGAAATATGGCCTTGGGATATGGGATCCATATTCATTCATAACGACTTCGTATGGAAAATTTGACTGCGCCATTGGATCTAGAACATCAAATTAGGTATGATAGCATAGTCCATTTGTGTGCATGGAATTCAGATGAATTTCGAGTACCCCATCGAGAAAAAAATTGAAGTTGGAAAAAACTAATTCCTCAGATTTATATTAGTTCTATCACTTTTGCGGCCTTGGCTCGCTAAAGTGACCATCTCTATAGCGACCAGGGCATCGCAAAAGTGATAATCGCCCATGTGGGAGGTATACTTATAGCGACCCCTCGGCTTGTTTTAGCGAGGGTCCGCTTTTGCGACCAGGGGATCGCTGAATAAAAGCCCACCTCTTTTGATGGGTCGCTTTAGTGATACCCGTGGGTAAAATATATTCATCCATTTTCCAAATATTCAATCAACTATGGCACAAAAGTTTCAGTTGTAATATTTTCCGCAATTGGAGGTCGTTTTGAGCGATTCAAAAGGCTAAACTACGTAGAATTTTGAGGAGAACATCGTGGAAGTATTAGAAATTTCTTTTGGCATATCGTTCAAAGTATTTTAGCTATTTTTGCTACTATGACTTGGATTCATTTTTTTGAAAACTTCAGAAATTTTTCATGATCATTTTGGATTGGATTTTTGTAGTGAAGTTTTGGTCTATTCTTTGTAACTTTTTGAGGTGCATGCGGTGAGATTGTAAAAATCTTTTGGTTGAGATACGTTTGAGGCAAACTTGTTGCGAAAACTACTACCTTATTCTTGAAACAAGACATCATTTTGTGTTTAGTTGTTTGGTATTATTTTAAGCTCTCCAATCTGAGGTATAGGCTCATGGACCATTATATGGGGTTTGTTCTGGAATTCTAGACATAGTTCCATTCTTTTCTTGAATTTTAGCCCCAAGATTGATTTATTTCTGTTTCTTATGATGCGGGTACCAAAATGACCATATTGATGTTGTGATCCTATTTTTGATAGCCTGATAGCGTTCTGAGGCCACTCAGAAAGGAAAGGCTCCTGTAGAGTGAGTTGGAGCATATGCAATTGGCATTCAAGTAGCCTACAGTTTCCATAGTTTAGAATGAGTAAGGATATGTGAATTTTGTCTAGATAGCATGAATATTAGGCAGCAAACTAGTTTGAGGCTATAATTGTTGGGTTTATTGTATTAGCTGATATATAGGGTTGGCAGGGTATCTATTTGACATTTGAGATTATTGAGATCAGTATGCTGATTTTTTGTTGTATTTATAGTTATCTGGCGATTGTTGGGCCATATTATAGGCTTAACTTAGTGATTCCATAGACCTACATTGTTGAGAGCTTATAGACTACTATATATTCATCCGGTGTGATATGAGAGGCACAGATCCTTGTAGACCAGAATAGCAGACTTGAGTCTAGTAGAGTTGAGCCTCAAATAGGTAGTGATAAGATGGAGATCTGATTATTTTCACGATTAGCTTACTACCTTGGAATATTCACGTGATATATCAAACCCCTTTTAGAATTTAGAGGAAATAGATGAGCCATATTGAAGCTCAGATTAAGATCTCTTACAGTTTAAGGCTCAGTCACTTTCCCAAGATTATCTACTTAGCCTCTTATTATGGAGTTGATAGATGGTGTTAAGCTACATCTTATATATCATTAATTTGAGGCCTCTTGTTTGAGGCGATATCATTTGAGGCCATTTCATATTATATCCGAGGATTGAGGCCGTGTCAGACTATGTCAATTATGTCTGACCATATTTATAGTCCGAGGAAATGTCAGAGCTATATCTTGGGTTTAAGGCAAGGACACATCTTGGATATAAGGCTAGGTCGCAACCTAGGTTTAAGGTCAGGTCAGGTTATTGGGTCAGATTTGAGGTTGCATAGGTGTCGCTTTAGTTATAAGATCATTTAAGTTTTGTTATTGATTAGACCATATCCGACCATACCCTTTCTTACTTTATCATTATGCATGGGTGTACCTTCTAGGCTTATGGTGCCCTAATTAGCATACAAGCTTGATAGTAGAGCCTTACACTCGTGTACATCATTACACCATCATTCAATTTCTGGGTACTATTATACTCACGTGCATACTTATCATGATCTTGTGATTAGTTGTATGTGGAGTTATATTATGATTATTCCTGCTTTACTTACTATTCTTACTCATTCAGCCTATAATACCTACTAGGTACCTTATTTTTAATACTCCTACTATATTTTGTATCTAGTTTATGATAAAGGACCGAGCATGAGCTGGCAGTATTGAATCTACGTGTTATTGCCATCATTTCCAAAGACTTATTATGAGCATTGAGGTTTCTTGGATCCTTTCAGTCTCCATCTATACTAGTGGCCTATCTTTTACTTTTAGAGACTAGCCTTGCATATTATTTTAGGCTTTGTGTTTGTGTTTGTGTTTGTGTGTGTGTGTATATGTATATTTATATATCAATGTTACTCAGTTGAGATGTATCTTGTCTATAGTAACTTTGTACAGGTGAATTTCAAGTTCTCGGAGGGTTGTCTTATAGTTGTGTCATATCTATATAGTATTACTTCTGCTCTCTTTGTGGTTAGGTTGTCGGTTGATTTTCTTTTGGTTATCTTCTGCCTTTCACACATTACTAGAAGTTCTGGATTACAAGATGGCTTACCTATCAATGGGTTATTGTAGGTATCATCATGACCTATAAGGTCAGGTCATGAGTAGTTGGTATTAGAGCTCCAGGTTTGCTAGTATCATCTATACAGAGCTACCGTCTAACAGAGTCCTATGGATGGGTGCAGAGATGTTTGTGACTTCTCTTTGAGAGGCTACAAGATGACATCAGGAATCTCCTTTGTGATTGTATCCTTTCTTGCAATCATTTTGTCGATTTCGTGACATCTCGCTTATCTCACTCTTTTGTAGATATGGCTCGTAGAGGCCAACTACCAGGTAGAGTTGGGAACACAATGCCAACTCCATACAAGGATCCTTCAACAAATCCTGTAAATGAGCGATAGGATGCCCCTATTCCCCCGCATCCGGAGGGACCAGCGGTGGCACTACCCCCAGACGCATCTATTATGACCCTAATAGTATAGGTGGCTATTGATTAGTTACGTATATCCCTTAGGGTGTATATCAGGCACTAGCCCCAGCTCTCGAGCCAACTCTAGTACCACCACTTCAGCCAGAGCAGCCTCCAGCTCCCCCTCTAGTAGAGCATATATCCTCAATGCCTCTTGCTGCTCAGCTAGATATTGCAGAGGGTGTTAGGTCATACCAAGATCAATGGTTGCTTGATTACTTTCTTAGATTAGATCCTCTGAGGTTCTCAAAAGCGACGGGAGAGGACGTCTATGTGTTTTTGATGACCTATAAAGAGAAGTTGTATACTTTAATGTTATTAGAGTCTAGATGGACAGATTTTATAGCCTATCAACTAGATCGAGTTGCCCACCAGTGTTGGTGTGTTAACATAGTCAGAAGGCCAGTTAGGTCACCACCAGTATCGTGGATGAAGTTTCTAAATTCATTTTTGGCTAGGTTTGTTCGCAGAAATCTTAGGGATAAGCTCCGTAATTAGTTCTCTATATTAGAGTAGGGGGACATGACAGTGTCAAAGTATGAGGCCAAATTTTATGAGCTTTCTAAATATGCCACTACAATATTTTCTACTGAGGATTAGATGATATTTCAAGGGTTTAAGGATGCTTCTCAGAATTGAAACCTAATCGCTAGTCATAGCGAGCTGGTCTTTCTTGGATATTGTTAATCATGCTCACACCATTAAGCAACTATGTTGCGAGAATCACAGAGGCAGCGATAAGTGGGCTCACTTTGTGTGAAGCTACATGGGACACATTACGAATCCAAAGGGCAGTTTGATAGGTCCTAGTCAAGGTTACAACAGGGTCAGTCCAGTCATCCTTTCACGGCTTCATTACAAGCTTCTAAGGGTGGTCTCCAATTATAGGATACCTCCAAGCAGTGGAGGCCGAAGGATAGAGATATAGAAACATCAGGGCCCATTAGGTCCTCTCAGTCAACTAGTAAGATATCCAAAGCATCTGAGATAGGTACCACAGGCCGCAGTGGTCAACAGTGTGGTGACAGATTACCCCTTGTGGAGATCAAGGTATTCAGCTTCTCAGGCAGGACAGTCAGCCCCACCACCAATAGTTTGAGACAGAGGTTATGATCAAGGTCGTAAGGATGATCCAGGGTTTTAGAAATCACTAGTATGGGTCTAGAGATGATCAATATGGTTATAGAGGTGGCTAGAAAAGTTCTTGAGTGGACCATTAAGGTTCCAGGGGCGGTTCTAGAGGTGGCACTCTAGTAGTAAAGGTAATACTAAAGAGGGTGGATGTTAGGGCCATTTCTATGCAACTCCAGCACTGCCAGACTGATGCCGCCCAAGCTGCACCTCCTTTTTGAAGGTTAAAATGGTTATTATCAAGATATATAACCTAACCAAGGTTAGGGTCGAATCCACAAAGAATATGGTTGACTTCTGATTAATTCTAAGCTAACTGAGTTAATTAACCTGCTTAACTCCCGAAAGAGGGGGTTTGTAATTTCAAGAAAATTAAACCTAGACCAGTGCAAGTGTTATGAAATCAGTAGAAAAGTTAACTAGGGTAATGTGTTCCCTATGATTCCCTAACTCAGTATTACCAGATAATTATAATATTTTCTAGTGTGTAGATACAGAATGGTAAGTTAAGTTTACCAAACCCTTTGATCGAGCTGAGAGGTAAATTTCACTATGGGATATGATCCATCTCCGCAGTGTGACATTACTAACTCTTCCCTATTGTCCCAGTACACCTCCCCTTGATCCAGTTTGGTTAATTATTCAAGAAAACATCAATCAAATTCTATTAATTCTTCTCTTTTTCTATTCATTACCTCCTTGATTCGGCAAGTAACACTAGGCAAATTCTAACATTGGCCACTGTTAAAAATCATGCAAAACAAAGCGAAATAATTAATATATTCATACATTTTCCAAGAATTACAAATTATTTGATTTTATCTTATTAGTTCTTCATGGTTCCCACAACCTTAGTTGTAAATTTAGCTACTCATGATCAGTGTATATGCAAGAATTATGATATAGATTAACATAATTGAGCACTTATACGAATGAATTTATGAACAAGGAATCCAACTCTTCAATAGAAATCACAAGTATGAATTATGAACACCACAATATATTTTTTCAAGCGATCCTCTAGTGTTCTCTCTCTAGACATTCTAAAATTTGTAAACTCCTACAAAACTTTACGAAAATAACCTAAAAACCTATTTATAATGTCTAAAATATAAAGCTAAATCAAAATAGGAAAATTGGGTTGGCAAGCTCTACGGGAAACTTCTACAGGCCATATAATGTTCCATGGCCCGTAAATAGGGTTTTGTGCTCCTCTTCTGTAAAACTGGAGTGATCTTCTATTAGACCCATCTATGGGTTGTATAGGATTCTATGGCCCATGGAGGATTTCAATTGATGAACTTTTTGTACTTCTCCATTTTCTTATCCTCAGGGTACTACCTCAACTCTATGACTCATAGAATACTTTACAGCTCGTCTGCACGTTCATCGAGTCTTATTCAAAAAATCCCCCTTTCATTGGAATTTATTACGATACCACTTCTACGACCCGTGAAATATTTCATAACCCCTAAAGGGTTTCGTGGATCATCAAAATCTGTAGTTTCAGCACACTTGGCCCAAAAATTATGCAAACCCTGTAATCCTACAAAACAAACATAAAAACACATCAAATCTACTAACATCGCTTTGAGAACACATAAATTTCTAAGTTTTAAGCATCAAAAGTGTTGTATTTTGACAGCACATCAACACCCTCAACTTAAAATTATTGTTTGCCCTCAAGAGATGAACTCAATCTATATAAGTGGTACAGTAACACACAAACCTCAGTCTAATGGCACACATCACATCAAACTCAAGCACAGATACCCACACCACTTATAAATGCATATCAGATAGCTCTCAACCAAACCAATACAGTGTAATACATTCAATAGTGAAACAATGGCAAGATATGTAATTTACGATAAGCAACAATCACTGAATTAGTCCCATATTAACAATACAATGTAAGTGCCCTCACATAAATAAGTCCCATCTCCCAGTCATGATGATATTTTCAGATTAAATACTTGAGACTACACAAAATCACTCACTCTCACAAAATATATTCAAACACTATGTTTAATACCATATGTTTGCCCCTATACTCAAGACTATGACCTTCGGCTAGTTGGACTAGGATCACTTTAGGACTTCTAAGCTTGTAATGTAGGTTTAGGGGGCTTTGATGTGATGTTTTGGGATCATAGTGACTGAAAGCCCTCCTTGACACTGTGTTTTCCAACACCTTTTCCCTACCAACACTAATGTCTTCATCTTATTCTCCCTTTTCTCCCATTCGTGCCTTACTCTCATTTTTAGCACAATGTCTTCTATTTTCACACTATTTTTTTTAGATCATTGTTTAGGCATCTACTTATTTGTGTCACACCTTAACCTATTTTCCCCTTTTTCTCTGCATCACTAGCTCCCCCCTTATATTTTTCTTGATTTTTCCTTACTCCAGTCACCATCAACTTAGACTTTTGGCCTGAGTTGAGGTGCACAATACCCATACTCTGAACCAGGGCCATTTTTGGTAGCCACCCTCAACTTAGGTTTTTTTCCTCAATCAAGGTGCATAATGTTCAAGGAAGGACCAGGGCTAATTTTAGGATTTCTCATCTAACAAGGCTAGGCTATCGAGATGATTACAAAAGAAAAAGGTATACGCAAAGCTCAAACATTAGGATCAAGGGATACATTACACATTTTTGGTTGGTTATTTAGGCTAAGTGGACTAATATGAACAATGGCCTAAGATCTTTTCCTAATCAACTATCCTAAAGTCTAAGTCAGAGTAACAAGGCAAGTTTTGAAACATAGTATAAGAATCATACAAATAGGGTCTCAGACACATGGCACTTATTACACTATCAACACAGACTCTCAGATCATGTTTTTCATCATAATTCAATCTAACTTATCAGAACAAACATTGTCAAACAATCAAACATGCATGATTGCTATTAAGACTAACTAACACAAAACTTGATGGGTATCATTTTTCAATAAAAAAAAACATTATTCCATAGACATCAGTACTATATGCTACTAATACTACCTATACATCCTAAACATGTTGGTTCTACAGAAAATAAATATTCTCAAGGAAAGAAATACAATGAAGAAAACCCTTTGAATTCAAAATTGGGAAAGTTATAGGCCAAGGTTACTAACACTTCACTAAGGCCTATAACTACCCACACCCCCATCAAAAAAGATGTTCATTTTCCTCAATGCACACAAAATATCAAAATAAAGAACAGGGGTCAAGAAAAAACATACTTTGGTGCCTAAGCACCTCTCTCTGACTAAGACTATCCACCCTCAACCTGCCTGGTAGACTCCTTAGCTATGGGAGCATTTCCAGAGGGTCCAGCACCCCTCACTCTCTCTAGTTCATGATCTCGCCTCATCTCCTCATACAACATCGAGCGTATCCTGGCAAGCTTTAACTCCTGCTCCTTTGTCAGCCCCGCCTCTAATCTCATATCATCTGGGTCATTTGTGCAGGGCATATTCCCGAGGGAAGGTAGTGGTATCTCTCCTGGAGCAAATAGATCTACCACCTCCTCAATAGGTTTCATCTGCGGGAACATGACCAGTGCTACAAGGGTTGTGCTTATCTTGGAACGGAGCTACTGGATCTCTATCTAAATGGCCATCATATCTACAGGTCATATTGTGTTGAGGCTCTGTTGTACTCGCCGCTCAAATGTATCAATGTTGCTATCCATGGGTATAAGTCTCTCCTAAATAGCAATCCCATGAACATCTACATGTGGACCTCAGTATCTATAATGACCCGGTGGACCAAGGTAATCTACTGTAGTAACTTAGCCAACTAGGACTCAATACGGGCGTGTCTCTGTGCCATGGCCTGTATGGATGCCACCAACACAAATATCATGCCAGTGGGTGCTGTCGCAGTGGGTGTGGCCTCTGGTGTAAGGATAGTGGTAGTGGACCTTCTATCCACATCAGTCTCTATTTATAGGGGGACCTCAGCAACAAGAGCAGCAATGGTGGTGGAGGAATGAGGCTCAGGCGATGGCACCGTGGCAAACATCTCCAGCATATAAATAGGTGGTCATGGTACCTGCTGGAGTTCCACCAGATTATCATTAGCCTTTATCAGGTTGGCGTCCAGTGTCCTCTGAACCTCTATAATTAAGTCCACATGATGAAGACTCTCTACCCCCGCCTCTAAGCATAATCTATAAGTAAAGCACGGGAAGGAGATGGAGGTGGACCTTTTTTATGGTTACCTTATGTATTTGCTTAGCTATCAACAGGGCCCGTCCGGCATCAATATATTATCTGCAAGTGTAGGCCAGATCTGTGATCTCACTATAGCCCATAAGAATTCGGCGGTGAAGCTGAGCAAAGCCTTCACAATAGGCTTCACTAATATAGCTATCCACTCAGGGTCTAAGCCCTGCTTATCAATCTGGGATATTACCCATCTAATCAAACTGGCTCTGTAGGTTGGGTCTCTCATAAGGGTTGTATCCCTATTTTGCCCCACTCTTCTATCGAACTTTATTGTAGACGTCGGGGTTGGGAACTCTATCTGAAAAAGCATACGATGGATAGTGGCCTCTGAGATATCCACCTGATGACCTCTCACCCTAATATGTGTCAGCCAAGGTTGGGTGAGGGGTTTCTTCCCCTTCGGAAAAGAGTTGAGAACTTTGGCGGCATAAGATACAAAGAACGCACGAACAATGGTCGGAGAGTACTTTCCGATGGCTCTGCCAACCACTGGAGCCTGTATTTGGCGATGGTGTCTTAGAGGCCTAGGACATTATCAAGTCCGAAGGTGATGACTCAGGGCTCCTCAAAAATAGAACCAGTTGGTCAACCTCGCTCATTTTTCTATATATCCTAGGAGTATATGGCCTGCATTCCCTCGATACACCACCGACTAGATCAAGCATCCGGAGGTGAGGGTGGTACTCGAGGGACTAAAGTATAAGTAGATTATGACCCCTTCTTAGATTCTGACTCAGACCCTTTCTCAAACGAGGTCATCTGTATGGAGTTGTTGGCCCTGTCATCTCCCTTGTCAAACTAGGAAGGACAAACCACAATTGCCTGGCTCTGGGGTTGCCCAGCCTGTCTGGTGACAGCCCATATCTAACAAAGTTTAATGCCCACATTGAGTTGGATGCCAAGCTCCTCTAATGAGCCACTAGTCTCAGGAGCGGTCTCGGAGTCAACATGCTCATCATGTAACCACTCCAATATAGATCGTATCTCATTAACTTTGCATTTGGGGGGCATAGTACCTAAATACCACAAATTTAGCAAACACAATTAGCCCCATGAGTCAAGGAATAAAACATAAGAACATATCAGAACTGGGCACACAAGGGTCTATGAGAGTATTTTTACTGGCCGTAGTGCAAACTACGAGCTATAGAAGGTCCTCGTAGAAGATAAAATCTATTAAGTTTACTTACTGGAATGACATCTACGACACCAGGTAGGACTCGTAGAATATTTTACAAGTCATAAACTAGGTCATAGATGACACTCCAGTACTTGGTTTATGCAGGCAGGCCCATATGAGACCTATCTTCGAGTCGTAGAATGATTTACAGCTCGTAGAAGGTCTCTTCTGATAAGATCCTAGAAATTTCAAGTTCCTAAAATTTCTTACGGGGGAAACTATGGCTCGTGAAATATTCCACAGGTTGAAGAAGACCCTCATAGAGTGACTTTTCTAGAAACTTGGATTTTTAAGTTCATCAAATGGGTCCCCAAAATGACCTTTTAACAATTATATCAGTATTGAAGCCAACATCCATACACCCTCACAAGATTTTAACAAATACCCAGCACCCCACATGCAATGATCTTTCACAATCCCATTGAATTTGATTTTGCATGTTTGTTTTAGCAATCCGACACCGTTTTTGAATGATTTGGAACTAAAACACACATGCAATCACATATCAACTTTTCAAACAATACTATTCAATTTAAATGACATGTGATGACATGGTTTTTTACATAGTATCATTCAAAAACATAAGTCATGGCCACGCACAAAGGATTCTGGCATACAACATGGTTCTAAGGCCATTTCAACATTTTGATTTGGGAATTACCAACCAACACACATAATGGCAAACAAGGATTTGTAACTATTTCTTCAAGAACACTATACCCACTAAAAATTCTCAACTAATTTAAACCAATCTTGGTAGTTCAAATGTTTTAGGATCGAAGACTTACCAAAATTCAAGAAAAATATGTTGATTTTGAAGGAGGAATCTGAAGGAGTGCAAAACACTAGGTGCTGGAGGTGGTCGAAAAAGTTGCCAAAAAATTTAATAATGACCAGACAGTAGGGCTGATCGGAAATGCTTAGGGTTAAAGGGGGTTGGGTTAATTTCTAAATTATAAGTCAAATTGGGGTCAAATTTTATTTTGACCCCTTTTATACCTTTATCGGGTCAATTTAAAAGGACTAGGCCTGGCTCTATGAAACCTCAATTATGGGTCATAGAGTATTCTATGGCTCATAGATCCTAGTTTCGTAGGTAGCCTAAAACCTCAATTAGGTTATGGGTTCTACGAGTCGTACAATGAAATGCAACCAGTAAAGTAAGTCGTAGAACCCCTAATACTTGGTCAAAGGTAGGAAACTTACCTGGGGTCCAAGAGCCCCATTCATAGCCTGTAGTTGATTCTATGGGCCGTAAAGTTAGTCGTGGACTAGGGTTCACATAAGTTTGCTTACTAGAAGTGTTTTATGAGTTGATGTATGGGTCGTAGTTTGATTTAAGACCCATAAAACCAGTCGTAGAAGCACTACTTGTTGCCTTCTCAGCTCAAGCTGGCTGATTTGGTCTTGTACTTGCGTAAGCTACACAAAACATACTATTACCCTATATTCCACCAGTCTAATGTCCACAACTTACAACCAAAATGCTAAAAAAAATTAAAACTACCTACAAGTCCAAAAGCTTAAAAATAAAACTACTACTATTACATCAAATATCTTGGTTTGCCTTCCAAGTAGGACTTGATTTATTATCGCAGCATGACGTGGACCACTTGATTACTCAGACTTCATCAAGTTCCCACACCTCTATCTTCAACTCGTTTGGCCTCTTCATCGATTGATAGATGTTGAAGATGACTTCTTTATCATTCAATCTAAACTAGAGTTGGTCTGATTCCATATCTACCAGTGCTCACCTAGTGGCTAGGAAAAGCCTTCCTAAGATGATTAGGACTTCGAAGATGATCTCACAATCTAGGATCACAAAGTATGCAAGGAATATGAATTTCTTTGCTTTGACAAGTACGTCATATAGTATCCCCACAGGCTTCTTCGTCGTCTGGTCAGCCATCAACAATCTCATGCTCATAGGAGTAGGAGCTCTCAGTCCTAGCTTCTTGAATACTGGAAGGGGCATTAGATTTATGTTGGCTCCTAGATCACATAATGTCCTTGCAAACTCGATATCACCAATGGTGCAGGGGATGGTGAATGCTCTGGGATCTTCTTGCTTCTACATAAAGGACCTTGTAGATATCGCATTGCAATACTGAAGCTCTTGGGAAAGCTCCTGACTTACAATCCGCTTCTTTGTGACTAGATCCTTTATGAACTTTGTGTATCCGGGCATCTTCTCCAATGCTTCAATCAGAGGGATATTGATGGAGAGTTGTTTCATCATGGAGAGGAAGTTCTTAAACTTACCTTTCTCCTCCTTCTTTTTGAGTCTCTAAGGGAAGTGAGGAGGAGGTCGAGGAATGAGTTTCAACTTCTGTTGCGTTGGCGCTGCATCACTCTCCCTATCCTTAGCACGAACATCTCCAGTCTCAGCACCCTTGCTCTCCACCAGCTCCTCACAAACATCATCATCATCAACTAACATTGGAGGATCAATGGTCTTCTTTCTACCATGTATCGTAACTTCCATACACTGCCCCTCATTCTTAGGATTTTGAACTGTATTGTTGGGCAGAGTACCTTTCTAACACTGATTCAACTAAGTTGACATCTTACCAAACTATTGCTCAAGCTATTTGATAGCCACAAAATGAGATTAAATTTTCTGGTTAATATTGAAGATGTCAGATTTCATCCCTTGAGTTTCTCATCTTGAGCGTTAGCCTTCTTCAACAGATTATCAAATATCTCCTCAATGCGAGAGCTACCAGCACCAGAATCTCAATTATGTGGTAGAACATATGAACCATTTTGGTAGCCATATTTACATCCCCAATCTGCATCTTTGTCCTAGCCTCTTTTCCTGTCATAGTAGCCTCCTCTATTGTTATCTCTGAAGGCATCATCTCTACCTAAGTTCTGACCTTAATTTCCTTTACCTTGGCGCTAATAGTCCTGATTGGACCCTTGGGCATTGGTCTGAAAACTTACCATCTATCTGCAAAAAAACAAGTGTCCTTCTCATAGTAAGGCTCCTCATACATGGTTGCTCATGGAGGTTGATGAGATATTGCATTCACCCATTCTTGGTTCTATTTCATTAATAATTCCACATTGGTACAAATTCGGGCAAGCTCTTGCATCACATCTTCACTGGTTTGTGCTTGCGCCAAACTAGTAATGACTGAGAGCTAGCTCTTCATAGTAGACTTATCTCTTATCCCTCATGCATGATTTGTCTTGACCACTCTCTTCATATTTTGTGCCACCTCCTGAAATGGATGATCTATGAACAAGCCTCCCATGATAGTATTAGCAATAGCTCTTCTATTCTCGTCCAGGGATCGATATAAGATCTCCACCAGGGCTTCATCAACGATATTGTGGTTTGGGGCACTCCTCAAGCATTTTGTAAATCTCTCCCACATGGTACTGAGTGAATTACCAGACACTTGTTTGAAGTTATTGATCTAGGCCTTCCACTTCAGCTTCTTTGAGATCAGATAACCATAGTATTGCACTGCTTGTGAGAGAAAGTGGGAAAATACGAAGCCTAATGGCATCCATAGATAGATTTTGGTTTTCTATCATGCTCTTACAGAAGAACATAATATTGTATAGATGGTTATGTGGATCCTCTAATGGTAGGCCCATGAACAACCTACAATTCAGCAACATCTGTAATAACTCACTCGATACGATGATATTTGTATCATCCGATAGTGGAGATAACACAATAGCTCTTGTGAAATCCATTGTCATAGGGTCAAGACGATATTGATTCCATTGATTTGTTGCAACTTGAAGAACCTGTGGTGGTGGATTGTTATTGTCATTGTTCAAGTTCAGTGTTGTATTTATTACATCATTTGTAGCATTGTTCATATTATCCTGGTTATTCTCCTCAGCATCCTTTGAATATCTAGGTCAAACAGAGCCAAGGGATTGCCTCGACTATGAGTGGTATGCATACACTACACCTACACGCTGAAATAAAATAAAAATAACAAAAAATATAAAATACGGGAAACAAGGGTCAATTCCTAATTTACTCGAATTTAATCAAGTTTGGTGCCCCACGGCGCCAAGTAATCAGGGTTACGTGCTCGTCTTATGCAAAACTAGAGTGATCTTCTATGAGATCCATCTATGGGTCATATAAGATTCTACGACCCATGGAGGGTTTCGTCTGATGAACTTTTAGAACTTCTCCACTTTCTGATCCTTAGGGTACGACCTCAACTCTATGAATCATAGAATACTTGATGGCTCATCTGCATATTTGTAGAGTCTTATTCAGAAAATCTCCCCTTCATTGGAATTTGTTATGAGATCACTTCTATGGCCCGTGAAATCTGTCACGACCTATAAAAGGTTTTGTGGATCATCAAATTTTGCAATTTCAGCACACTTGGCCCAAAAATCATGTCAACCCTGTAATCCGGCAAAACAAACATAAAAATACATCAAATCTACTAACATCGCTTTGAGAATAGAATATATATAATTTCAAGTTTTAAGTATCAAAAGTATTGTATTTCGACAGCACATCATAGACGAGGCATTAGATGATACTATCACATGTACAATCACTTAATGTTAGCAGTCAATCTCAGTTTTATTTGATTTTGGGTCCATATATTCATATGTACCTATTTATTTTGCTTTCCATTTGGGGTTGAGCCCTAAGCCTCTTCTATCCAGGCTTTGTGTTTTGACTCTTGTAGGAGATTCCTTAGTAGTGGATTAGGTATGTAGATCATGTGTGGTTACTCTTCACGGGTTGGCTGCCTGGCCAAACTTGGTGATACTTGATATGTTTGATTTTGATGTTATTTTGGGCATGGATCGTTTGGCTCTTCATCATGCAGTTTTGGATTGTTATGCCAAGACTTTTACCTTGGTCATGCTTGGTATACCCCCAATGGTATGGTAGGGATCTATTTGCCGCACATCGATTAGTATTATCTCCTATGTTCTAGGCCAAAGGTTGGCAACTACTTGTTGTTTAACATACTTGGCCCATGTTCATGATATATTAGCCGAGGCTCCTTCTATTAATTTAGTTTTGGTGGTTGATGAGTATCCAAACATGTTTCCTGCTGGTTTGTTGAGTCTACCTCCAGAAAGGGATGTTGATTTTTCCATAGATGTGGAGTCGTGTACTAAGCTCATTTCTATTCCTCCCTACCGGATAGCCCCTGCCGAACATAAAAAGCTCAATGTTTATCTTTAGGGTCTTCTGGATCAAGGTTTCATATGACCGAGTATTTATCCTTGTTGTGCTCCTATCATGTTTGTCAAGAAGACAGAAGAGACTCTTTGAATGTGTATTGACTACAAGCGGTTGAATAAAGTGATGGTGAAAAATTATTATCCCCTACCTTGCATTGATGACTTATTTGATCATCTACAGGGAATCGTCATGTCTTCTAAGATCTATTTGAGGTTTGGTTATCATCAGTTGTGGATTAGTGCAGTAGATATTCCTAAAACTGCCTTTCAAACCCATTATGACCATTATGAGTTCCTAGTTATAGTTTTTGGGTTGACTAATGTCCTTACTGCCTTTATAGATCTAGCAACTCATGTATTTAGGTCATATCTGGATTCTTTTGTTATATTCTTCATTGATGATGTATTGGTATACACAAAGAGTTGAGAGCAACATGCCCAACACTTGAGGATTATGCTTCAAACATTGAGGGACCACCAGCTTTATGCCAAATTTTCTAAGTGTGAGCATTGGTTAGAGTCTGTAGCATTTTTAGAGCATGTAATGTATAAAGATAGCATTATGGTGGATTCGACTAAGATTGAGGCCATATGTGGTTGGGCTAGGCCTAATCTACTACCAAGATTAGAAGTTTTATTAGTTTAATTGGGTATTACATAGGGTTTGGTGAGGGGTTTTCCACTATTATTGCACTATGGACTCGATTGACTCGCTAGTATGTTCCTTTTATGTGGTCTTAGAAGTGTGAGTCGAGTTTTCTGAGGTTCAAGGAGTCACTTACTACTACTCCTATTTTGACTCTTCCAGTAGAGGGCGAGCAATTTACAGTATAGCGGTTTATAGTATATTGTGATGCCTCCAGTATCATCCTGGGATGTGTTCTGATGCAGCAAGGTTGAGTTATTGTTTATGCCTCCCAACGGTTGAGGGTTCATGAGCATAACTACCCCACTCATGATTTAGAGCTGGTGGTGATAGTTTTTGCACTCAAGATATGGAGGCACTACTTATATGGGATCCACTGTGAGATATATCCAGATCATCATAGTGTATAGTATATTATAAGCCAGAGGGATTTGAATTCTAGGCAGAGGCATTAAATTGAGCCATTAACAAATTATGAACTCTCTATTCTCTATCATATGGGTAGGGCAAACGTAGTGGAGGACGCCTTAAGCCATAAGGCAGTCAATGTGGGTAGCTTAGCTTATTTTCCCACTGTAGAGCGGTCTTTGGCTTTGGAAATCCAGTCCTTATCTAGTAGGATGGTGAGATTGGTCATTTCATACACAAATCAAGTACTAGCCTTCATTGAGGCTTAGTCTTCTCTATGTGATCAGATCTGTGTTAGACATTCGAGGATAAGTCACTATCAGCTCTTAGAGATTGAGCTTTACAGGGTGGTGATGGCCAGGCTACTATAGGCTCAGATGGGGTCCTCAGATTTGATGGACGATTGTGAGTTCCCTAATGTTGAGGGTTTCATATAGTTGATTCTACATGAGGCACATGATTCCAGATATTTTATCCACCCGAACACAGCAAAGATGTATTGGGATTTGAGACAGCACTACTAATGGGATGGTATGAGGAGAGATATAGTTGAGTATGCATCTCGTTGTCTTAGTTGTCAGTAGGTAAAGGTCGAGCATTAGAGACCCGGTGTAGAGCTTCAGATGTTGCCCATTTCCTAGTGGAAGTGGGAGCGGATCACCATGTACTTTGTGATGGAATTGCCTCGGACTTCCAGGGGTATTGATAGCATTTGGGTCATCATTGATCAATTCACCAAATCAACTTATTTCCTTCAAGTTCAATCTTCCAACAATGTTGAGCGGTGAGCCCGTATATATAATCAGGAGATAGTTTGCCTTCATGGGGTACCAGTGTCCACTTTATCATATTAAGGTTCATAGTTTACCTTCAGCCTCTAGAGAGCTTTTCAGAGAGAGTCATGCACCTAAGTTGACCATATTACAGTTTTTCATCCACAGATTGATGGCCAATCAGAGCGTACTATCCAAGTCTTTGAGGATATGTTGTGGGTCTGTGTATTGGAGTTTGGTGGTTAGTGGGATCAAATCTTTCCCCTAGTGGAGGTTGCGTACAATAACAGCTACCACTCCAGCATTCAGATGGCCTCGCTCGAGGCTTTATATGGTAGGCGTTGTTGCATTCTTGTTGGTTGGTTTGAGTCTACAAAGCCTAAGCCGAATGGTACAAATTTACTTCACGAGGCTCTTTCTAGTGTCGGGTGATTCTGGATAGGTTGAGGATAGCCTAGAGTCGGCATTAGAGTTATGTTAATTGTAGATACCACCCTCTATATTTTGATCTTGGTGACCAAGTGTTTTTATGGGTATCACCCTTAAAAGAGGTAATGAGGTTTGGCAGGCGGCCTAAGCTTAGCCCCCGGTAAATTGGGCCATTTGAGATTTTTAAGGAAGATTGATGTTGTTGTTTATGAGTTAGTTTTGCCTCCTCCATATTCAACTGAGGATAGCCAAATTTCATGTTTTGATGCTACACAGGTAAATACCAGATAAGGCGCATGTGCTACAGACATTATATGATTAAGTGTTTTGACATATTACTTTTTATAAAAATAAATTTAATTTTATGTTTCAGATAAATTAATTAAGTTTGATGATTTTGTTACTTTTGAAAATTGAAGGATATAAATTATATTTAGAAAAAATACATTTAAATTCTAAACATCTTTTGCAAAAAAAATATGATCCACTGCAGCTGTAGCTTTAATTCTTTTTAATAAAATGAATAATATTTTATTTTCATTTGCAAAACACCCAATAATACTGATATGTTCTCTTCTTCTTTTCGAAGCAATTTAAAAATATATAAATCCATCAAATACTCTCCAACAAGAGAATATAAAGGAAAGAGCATCACAAATCCAATGCCTTTACCATCGGTTACACTATAGAACAAATAAATATTTCTCATGGAGAAACAAAATTAGTGACAGGGTTTATCTATAACTGTAGAAAAAAATTATTTATGAGGAAATGACAATTGACAAACGCTATACTTTAAGATAAATCTTGCATAATTCTTCTACTAATAATTAATTTTACTATTTATAAAGAGATTATATTATATAGATTTTAAAAATCATAATATTACAAAAGTCAAAAAAAATTATATGACTTGACACTTTGTTGGATAAAATAAATTTTTGGCTTGTTGAGTGCTATAGACATAGTTAAGTTATTTTTCTACCAGTAACAAAAGAAGTGAGACTTTATTGGGTAATTTCGGAAGTGGAGTGACAATTTTGAGTAATTGAATTTATATTTTATTAATCAAAGTCAATAACTAATCTTTAAAGTTAAATTTGATCAAAATTAACTCACTATCTTAAAATAAAATTAAAATATTCAAATAATATAAAATAAATAATATAAATTGTAATTTTTTTATATTAATATAATAGAAAAATATGTTTTAAAATATTAATTAAATTTCTTACAATTTGATCTCTCAAAATGAAAAAATATTACATAAATTGACTGAAGGAGTATGTATCTGTGTAAGTGTTTATGGATACTTTTCGAGTTTGATTCCATGAAAACTACGGACGTACATGGACCGAACTGGTTCGGATATTTTAGATATCAAATTAAATTATTTGTATCAATTTTTTAAATATATAAATCAAATCAATAAAATTCGAGTTTTTCAGGTTTTTGGATTTTTTTTTAAAAAATTGAATTTCTCTTGTTTTTCATTTTTCTCAAATTTTTCGATAAAGTATTCATAGAAACATATGTGTATGTTTCAAATATTTCTTTATAAGTCCTACCAAAATATGAATATTTTTTTAAAAAAACACAAAATATGATATAAGTGAAGGCCCTAAAATATTCAACAAAAAATAATAATGAGATCGCATAAAATAAATATTGCGAATAAATAAGTCATAATGAAAATTATCATAATTTTAAAGTTAGATCATGCTAAAATAAGTCATATAGAAAATATCACAACTTTAAAATGGTAGATCATTCTACAATAAGTATAATATGTACTTATTAATTACATGAGTAAACATCAAAGAAAAAAATTAGATCATATATTATAATTGTCACATCAATATAAAACTAAAGAACAAATATTCATTATTATGTCATTTTTAGTATTGGATTAATTTTTTTGCTAGCATTAATATTGATTTGATTTTTAATTTGAGTTTTAGAATTATAACATGAAAAACTTACCTAAATAAATCATATTTAAAAAGCATTTACTATTTATAGCTATATAAATTAACTTTTATGCATGTAGAATTCACTTTTACTACATAATATAGATTTTTTTAATCAAAACAAGCCGAATATATTTTAAGACATTTATATATAATACATGCAAATTTATTTTTATACATAGTCTAGTACATCTATATTACATGCATAATTCATTTTTGGCACATAATACAATTCTTTTTAACGAAAATAAATATAAATTTTAATACATTTATAATACATATATAATTCACTTTTAATATATAGTATAATTGTTATAGATGGTAAATATTTTTTAAATGTGATTTAGGTAATCTATCATATATTAAAAGTGTGAAGACCCTTAGAAATGTTGTTTGAATTTTTTGCCCTTCATTAAAAGACTCTACTTTAGATAAAATCGTCTTTTCATTATTTTTCTTTGAATTATTATTTAATTATATTTATAATATTGACTTTTAAAATATATGGAAAGAAGTGATAAAATAAGGACTTCTAGCCGTGGAAAGACTTATAAATCTTCCTTATTTGATAAACTTTTACTTCTTCCTTATTTGAATTCAGAAAATACCCTGCAGTCACTAAGGAAAATTCTAATTTGTCATGAGTTTTAATTAGTGATACAATTTCTATATATATGACCTTTATAAATAAATAATTTATCAAAATTACTTTTGTAGTGAATTATTTATCTTTTTATAAGCTCATAATCAAATTTAATTTTTCTCGCTTTTATCACGCGCAAAGCATGTACAATAAAACTAATAAAAAAAATATATGTAAATATAATAAATATTTTGTAAAAGGTAACTATATTACATCCATAATTCATTTTTGACACATAATACAATTCTTTTTAACGAAAATAAATATAAATGTTAATACATTTATAATACATATATAATTCACTTTTAATATATAGTACAATTGTTATAGATGGTAAATATTTTTTAAATATGGTTTAGGTAATAAATAAAAAATTACATGTAAATATAATAAATATTTTGTAAAAGAAACTAAACAAGGTAACTATCCCTACTAATACTTATGGACTATAGTCTTTATTAGATCATTCAAAATTCTAAGTCAAACTTGAAATAATATGTTAAAGAGAAAAAGGTCAAAAATACCTTTGTACTATCAGAAAAGATCAAAAATATCTTTCGTTTATACTTTGGATCCTTTATGCCCATATACTATCAGAAATAGGTCAAAATGTCCTGATACTAACGGAAAAGGGTCAAAAATACCCTTGATTTATACTTTGGTCCAAAAGTGTTCTTGTCAATGATACTTTGGTCCAAACATGACCTTATTGTTACCAAATGGGTCAGAAATGTCCTCCTTCAAATGAATATATATATTTTTTTTCTTTTTAAACATATTATATTCCTAACAAAAAATATTATTTTTAAAGAATTCTTTTTTATTTTATTTTTTTTAAATTACATTAACTAATAAAAATGTAAGAAAATAATTATTTTCTTAATCTCATTTTATCAATTAAAATAGAACACCGTACTCATGTAGCAAATAATATATGTCATAAATATAAGATCATAGTAAACCCAACATTAATTTTTATTTAGATAACAATAAAAATAGTAATTATAATAAAGCATAAAAAATAATTTTTTAAAATTTTTTCTCGAATTGAAGTAGGATAAATATTTACTAATTAAAACAAATACCATAAATGTTTTTCATTTATAGTTTGGTCCAAAAATATCCTTATCGTCAATATTGTGGTCTAAAAATTCCCTTATTGTTGGGTCAAAAATGTCCTTTTTCAAATAAATTTATTATTTTTATTACCAAAAGAGTCAGAAACGTCCTTCTTTGAAATGTTTTTCATAAAAAAAATTCTTATTTTATTTTTTTTAAATCACATTAACTAATAAAAATCTAAGAAAATAATTTTTTTCTTAATCTCATTTTATCAATTAAATAGAATATTGTACCCTTGTAACAAATAATATATGTCATAAATATAAGATCATAGTAAACCAAACATTAATTTTTATTTAGATAACAATAAAAATAGTAATTATATTAAAGCAAAAAAAATTAATTTTTTTTTCTCGAATTGAAGTAGGATAAATATTTACTAATTAAAAAAAATACTGTAAGAAAAATCATGTGTTTAAAAATAAAATAAATAATAAATTTATTTGAAAGAAGACATTTTTGACTCATTAAATAACAATAAGGGAATTTTTGGACCAAAGTATTGACGATAAGGGCATTTTTGGATCAAACTATAAATGAAGGGCATTTATAGTATTTGTTTTAATTAGTAAATATTTATCCTACTTCAGTTCGAGAAACAAATTAAAAACATAATTTTTTTTCTTTATTATAATTACATTTTTATTGTTATCTAAATAAAAATCAATGTTGGGTTTACTATGATCTTATTTTATGACATAATTATTTGCTACACGGGTAAGATGTTCTATTTAATTGATAAAATGAGATTAAGAAAATAATTATTTTCTTACATATTTATTAGTTAATATGATTTAAAAAAACAAAATAAGAAAAGAATTCTTTAAAAATAATATTTTTATTAGGACTACAATATGTTTAAAAAGAAAAAATATATATACATTCATTTAAAGGAAATTTCTAACCTATTTGATAACAATAAGAGCATTTTTTGACCAAAGTATCATTGACAAGGGCATTTTTGGACCAAAGTATAAATCAAGGACATTTTTTATCCTTTTCCGTTAGTATCAAGACATTTTTGATTCATTTCTGATAGTACAAGGACATAAATGACCCAAAGTATAAACAAAGGACATTTTTTATCCTTTCTAATAGTACACGGTCATTTTTTACCCTTTTTCCAAACA
>JBCEWC010000958.1:32285-46528 GCA_038996855.1 Solanum aculeatissimum | reverse complement strand
AGCATGTACATGATTCTTGAATAATGGTTTTGACATGACTAATGATGCATGATTTTCAAAGAATGTTGTCTCTTGTTGTACGTGATGCATGTATATATGTATATGTGCGTATTCTCATGGGATGAGACTTAGTACCGAGGGAGTATGTGGAAAAATGGGGTAGCTCTAAGGCCCTACCTATTCCGTCAAACCATGTGCCACCATGGGTATATAAATCCCCGGGTAGGGATTTCATGTAATGATATCCCTTGTTTAAGGGTGTCATGGGTTCTACCTAGCAAGTAGGATGGATCCGGATAATGGCTCATTCGGGTCACTCGTGTTGTCGGTTGAGGTTACATCCCCGCTATATATGAACATAGGATTGCATCTCATACATCATCGCATGGCATATTGTTATACTACTCTTTGTCTACGTGCAATCCTTTTATATATTGTCCCCTTGTCATGTTGCTTGTTCATGCTATACTTGTCATATGCATTGCATACCCTCATACTTAGTGCTTAATTGTGATAACCCATATTCTTGTCTACATGTTCTAACCATGTAGAGACCGAGGGTGATTATTATATTCTTCCGGACGACGCTTGATACTCTATTGAAGACTTTCTAGTGGTGAGCCCTATTGTTCTAGGGCAATAGCCATCGTCTATCTACCTCTTTATTTTCAAGTATTTACTTTCTATTTTCTTGAGGGTGAGCCTCAAGATTCTCGAGGCCCCGCTCATCTATGTAGAGGCATTGTTGGACAAATCTAAACTCTTGTACGTTTGACTTGTATGTTGGATATTTGGCTATGTAATATAATTCTATTTCACTTGACTTATGATCTTGTTCTCATGTTATGATAATGACTTGAATGTTGAGTATGATTAATGACTGTGTGCTATGTGCAAGCATGCTTATCCTATTCCCGTATTATCCCCATAGCTTGAGTCCCAAGTCCCCAAATCTCTAGAACTTACGTGTTATGTGTTTAGCTTCCGCGTTTTCGAACCGATGATGAGTGTAATGATGCTATGATGGCTTGATCGAGGACTTGCGGGTTCTCCTTCGCCATGTCACATCTAGGCCCCCCTATCCGAGTCATGACATCTTTTGGGTGCTTAACTAACGTAGCATAACATTAGGGTAGTAGGAAATGTAAATTTTACCCCTTTTCAAATACTGTTGGACAGGACCACTGATGAGTCCTTATTTTGGACTTATATTGGCGTTAAATTTCAAGGGAACATTGCCCCTAATGTGATATTAATTCCAACTGCTAACGAATATGCATGTGCTATGACAGGAAATGAAGTTAAAAGCACACAAATAGACATAACTATGTGGAATCTTAGAGTTTGGCCAAAAGTGCAGAAAGGCGATAAAAAGCAAGGTTACTGACATTCTCGGCGATCCATCAAAAGCTTCAAGAGATCGCCTATCTATGCATCAATCAAGGTTTCCAGTCAAGGTAAGAGTGCTGTAAGAATTGATATCGTAAAGTATACTCGGTGATTCGCTGAAAGCACAAGTGATTGCCTAAAAGTGCAAAACCCAAAGCCCCATACTACTGATAGAAAGGTGATATAAAGAATATTTTGGTATGTCGGTGAATTAGAAAAATAGACCAAAGAGTTATCACCTAAAGTTACAGTGGAGGAAGCCTTATAAATATACACAGGAAAGAAGTCAAGTACATATTTAGTGCATCACTTGAGTGCTCGACGATGATCAGCCTTGACCATCGAATGACATTTTAGATCACAAACTTTCACACATTTGCACGGATTATATAATCATTTTTAGAAAGGACAATGTATATCATTTGTTCATTCTATTTCAGAACATTTTAGTCTGTAGTAGTAGTATATAACACTTTTCTCTTAGAGTAAAAGGAAAATTAGGGTTTTGAAGAATTTGGGCATCAAATTAGAGAAGATTGGCTAGTGAGAATCAATTGATTTGTATTCAATCTTATTACCAATGACTTATGTTACTATGAATGGTAACCAATCTTTAATTTCTAGCATGTGTGGCTAAAACCCCCATGTTGGGTGTGTGCTTTGATATGGGTCTTTGATTTATTGATTGGGTCTGTGATATCTTGACTTATCCGTAGTTGATTTTGGTGAATTTATGTCCATTCCTAAGTTTAATGTAAATCTCGAGGTTGCAAACTTGGGGTTTTGTTTAGATCTCTGATTTGTATCTTTGTTAAACTTATTAGAGTATGGAATGGATATAATAGAAAGAAATCTTTTGGGGTTTCAGTTGAAGTCCATATCATTGGAATCAGTGGTCAAGGTATTAGGGATTTTGCTATAACCTTTTAGGCCAAGCGTGTCCTCGACGGTCCACGTGTGATATCCTAGCAGATTAATGCAAAACACCCATTTTTAGAGATGATTTAGGTTACAAGCAACCTAGCCTATTTCACTCAATATAAACTCATGTAGTCAAGTATCTAGATTGATTTGATAGATCGATTCCCATATTTGCACATCCCTAACATCTCCCTTAATAACTGTTAAGTTGATTAATTAGAACTTGCTAGTTGTACTCTATTTTGATTATTTCAACCCCCCAGACCATACAATTACTTGGTCCAATGAGTCACTTCCGTCTTGAACAATGATTTCTTATGGGATTGACCCTATCACAACTCGAGAATAGAGCCTAAATGTGACATGGTGAAAGAGAACCCGAGAGTCCTCGATCAAGCCATCTTAGTATCATCACACACATCATCAGTTCGGAAGTGCATAAAATAATATACAACACATAAGTCTAGGGATTCGGGGGCTTTAGACTCAAGCTATGGGGATGTTGCCGGGAATGGGATGAGCATGAATTACATAGCACATAGAAATTATGTTCTAAGAGGTGGGTAAGTATGACTCAAGATATGGGGACAAGACGGGATAGGGACTTTCCACATAAGCACATTCCCAACTAACAAATCATGATAGCATAGTACGGCGTACAATAGAATTTGATACATGTCCAATAATGCCTCTACAAGAGTAAGACGAGGGCCTCGACACAACCCGTGCTCGCCCTCAAGTCATAAGATAAGATAAATAGATTACAAGCATAAGATAAAGGGAAGGTGGTATTTCCCTTGGAGCATAGGGCTCACCACAATCAACAAGAATAAAGATTTCACTAGACGTCCAACGGTGGATGATTATCACCTCCGGTCCCTACATGGTTAGAGCATGTAGACAAAGAGCATGGGTTCGCATATAAAATACACTAAGTATGCGGGCATGCAATGCGTATGACCATGGTCCTACTAAACAAGATAAATGGCAAGGGAACATATACGTATAGTGAGAATATATATATATATATAAGAGCAAGGGAACAATATTGTAATAATATGCCATGAAGTGCCATGATGCATGAACGCAACCTACATATCATAGCAGGGATATGACCTCAACTGACAACAGAGGGAACCCGAGCGAGCTACTACTTGGATTCGGACTACTTGCCAGGTAGATCCCAGGTCAACCCTTAAAAAGAGGATACAAATCACTCTCATCTAGGGAGGTAACCCATGTTGGCACATGGTTTGACGGAAAGGAGTATGGACCCTTGGAGATGGTCTACCCCAACTCCAATCCCTCGGTGCTAAGTCTCATCCCACAGGAATACATATACATATACAAGCTTTCAAAACAGAGATTTCAACCTTTCAGTTCCAAGAACAATGCAAGATGGCTACAAACCCATAATAACATTTCAAAATTTTTCAAATCCAAAACAGAACTTCCGAATATCATTTCCATAGACCAATGCAAAGGAGTAGCTCATTCTAACAAAACAGAGTATTGAAAATCACCCAGAGTGCTTAACAGCCATATCCAAACATGATGTGATCACATTCTAGTCAATTTCCATATCTTGCCAAAATCAAGACAAATCATATCAAGAGTTTCATCATTTCAAACCTTCCATGTAATGCATATGTCATGAATGAGGAGATGAATGCATAGGCAATAGAGAGTTAAATCTTAATTCAACAATACCAATGAAATTTAGTTGAAATCCATAAGGAAATCCCAATTTAAAATATAGTTTGACTTACTCATGCTTAAATAAGCATTCAAAGGGATCATGCATACTCCAACCTTCAAGATTCCAATGCAAAATATGGTAATTGAATTTAAATAACCTCAAAATCAACATTAGACCTCAGCCCACAACTCAATTGAAACAAATCATCCATCAATTTAAAAAACACATTTACAAGAAATCTAAAATTCATCAAAATTGAAGAAAAGTATTTTGGGTCTTCATGGTTGAAAGGAGAACCACAAATCAATCCCACATACCTGAGATAAATCACGAAGAACAACACGAATTTTAAGAAGAATCAACTTTTTCCCTTGATTCCCAAGCTTGCCTTTAATGGAGGATGAGAGTAATTTGAAAGAAATTGAAGAAATTGAATTGAATAGGAGATCATAGGGCTTTAATCAGGGGTTTTAGGAGGGTTTAAAATTATTAAAATGACCCTAGGATTAATTTAAATTACAATTAAACCATTAATGAAATGAGTAAGAAAAATTGGAAACAGTCATCGATGGTGCACTACACGGACCGTGTAGTGACTCACGCTCCATGAGTCCCTTCCATGAATCTATACTTGGAATAAAAAATGACAAATCCTTGGGGAAGCTCTCTGGACCTCCACACAGATAGGCCTCACGAGCCGTGAGGCCTCACACGGACCGTGAGCCAGTCCGTGGAGCCTCACTTGGCTCCAGGCCTCGGCACCAATCCTAGAAACTTACTGGAATACCACATGGATGGGCTCACAAGCTGTGAGGCGTCACACAGACCGTGAACTGGTTTGTAGAGCCTTAGTTAGCTCGGAGTCCTGGTCCATGGCTCATGCTTCTCACTGAAACACTCCACGGATTAGGCTCACGAGTTGTGAGCCTCCACACGGTCCGTGGACCCTCTCGTGGTCCACTGCCTTAGCCAAACCCCTCCTTCCCTTTTCTAGAATGTTTTCCCTGCACAGGCAGTCCCACTGTGAAGGCCATAACTTCCACATCTGAAACCCGAATTGAGTGAAACTAAGTGCGTTAGGAAGGTAACTCAAACAGCTTAAATTTTATAGGTCATGGTCCACATATGTCATCTCGTACCAAGAGATACGGCCATTTAAAGTCAGTACTTTCACAAGACATCAAGCATAATTAAACCAATACGAATTCTTCCAAGACGGTCATGCAAGAGGGACTCAGGAAACTCATAAACTAACAAAGAACACCTCAAATTAGCCCTCAACCAGTAATGCAAGATTCAGAAATTTTTGAGTTGTTGCAGACCCCAATCTCTAAAGTTGGGTTATTATGTTGATGACGACTACCCCTTCTACCTTTAAGTAGTTGGGTTGAGTGACATAAAAAATGATGCCTTTATTGGGGATTTGGCATGTTCATATTGAAAGTATTTGTTGAGCTTTGTTCTTGTTGTTAGAGTTATTTTTACTATTTTCTTATTTTTTTTTGCTGATTCAACAGTAGGTGTGAAATGGATGATGAGCGAAGCACAAAAGGGGAAATCATGGGAGAAATAAATGCCCCCAAAAAATTAAATGGGACCAAGTGAGCAGTGGTGGGGTAATTTTGTTTCCCTCAATAACAACCAATGCAGAGTTTAAATTAATGGATATAATGCTGCAATTACTTCGGCTCAGGGGGTTATTCGGAGGACAAGACTAGGAGAACCCCATGAGCATCTCCAGAATTTTATTGAGGTATGTTTTCCATTCAAGTATTGGGGCATCACACAAGAAACTATTAGACTTAGACTTTTCCCTTTGTCTATCACGAGGGAAGCTGCAAAGAGGTTAGCTAAACTTTCTCATGGTTCAAGTATATCATGGGTAGTATTGCAAAATGAGTTCTTTGAACGATTCTTCCCACCTTCAAGGATGGTCAAGCTGAGGAGATATATAGAAATTTTTGAAAAAATTTATGATGAGCCATTACATGAGGCTTGGCAGCGATTTTGCAAGCTTTTTTTCCAGTGTCCAACTCATGGGATCCTTGGTAATTTGTTGCTCCAATATTTCTATGTTAGCCTAAGTGTCACTAACCAAAGCATGACAGATCTGTTGATCCGACGTGGGCTGATGAAGAAAACGTTCACAATAGCTACAGAATTATTAGATGAAGTGACCAAGATAAGCAAAGTATGGTATACTCATGAGGATTATTCTTTAATTACAAGGGGTCTAACATTTTAGGAACGACCGGTTAAGGAGAAGAGATGGGATAAGATCATGGTACAAATGGTGAGATAGTTAGACTTGATAACCTAATATATGACCCAAGTACATTGTCCTAATATTGTTCAAACTATAGATGTTCTGTCCCATGAGCATGACTCAAGTGTGAGTGGTCATGTGGAAGAAGTACATTTTAATTTGAATCAAGTAATGGATTCTCAGTTGCCCTTTCAGTGGTCACCTAAGAATCAAGGTTAAAACTTTGATGCTGGATGGTTTGGTTGTCAAGGAATGAGCGAAGCAGTGCAATATCATGATGAGACACAAAAGCATTTAAATTACCTCAAAAGCGAGCAATCCCGAACAAGTCACAAGTTTTGAGATGCTTGCTCTCATTTTGAATGAATTGGAGGCTTCAGATGAAGTTATAGGTGAATTGAAATCGGAACTTTCCCAGTTGAATCATAATTTATTCTCTCATGTAGTATTGATTAAAAGCTTAGATATTCGCTTATCAGCACTCTTAGCACAAATACACAACTACACGATAGACAATGTTTAAAGTTACAAAGATATCACCACCGGAGCTAGCACCCTTTATGAAATTGACATGGAGACCAAGGCCCCTTTATTTGGGGAAATTAAAGGTGAATCAGAAATGGATAAAATGAGAACCACTCCTAAAGAGCTACACATGGAAGTTGCAAAGTTCACTAAACATCATGGGAAAGAAGGCGACAATCATAAGTTCCAAAAACTTATGTCTACCTTCACTTTTTTGGCAATCAATATTCCATTGATTGAAGCTCTCAACAAGATGTCAACATATGCACAATTGATGAAGACTTTGGTAACAAAAAAAGAACCTTTGATTGTGAGGCAATCAAAATTCCGCATAGTTGTAGTGATCTCTTTACTAGACAAGTGGTAGCAAAATGGAATGATCCGGGTGCATTTACAATACTGTGCACAATTAGGGCATGTAACTTTGGAAGAGACTTATGCGATTTTAGGGCTGGTATGAACCTAATGCCCCTAATGGTATTTGAAAATCTTGGTGTAAATACTTTGGCTTCAATAACCACGAAGCTAATTATGGTTGAATGATCAATTTAAAACTAGTTGGCATATTGAATGATGTGTTGGTCAAAGTAAATAAATTTATATTCCCAGCCGACTTCATAGTGTTGGATTGCTGCCTAGACATTGAAGTGCCTATCATTTTTGGATGACCATTTTTTACCACGGGTAGAGATTTGGTAGATATTGAGAGTGGGAGTTTGAAATTTAGAGTGAATGGTGAAGAAGTAAGCTTCAATGTTGATAAAGCTTTACAAGAGTCTGATGATTTCTATGTAAATATGATCGATGATGTTGTTGATGAGGCTATTCAAAACCTTAGGGAACTAGCTTATTTGGGGGTTGATTCGATGCTCGAAATTATATTGAATTATGGTGAAAAAGATTAAACTGACTATGAGTTGGTGGTAGCTTCTATGATAGGAGCTGGAAGTCATCCAAGAAATCTAGTTAAACTTGATATTGATTTGAAAAATTGGGATTCACCACAAGCAAGACTATCTATTGAGGAGCCACCAAAGATTGAGCTAAAAGGACTACCGAGTCACTTACAATATACTTTCTTGGGGAACAATGAAACCTTTCCGGTAATAGCTGCATCTGATCTAAAGAAGGTTCAAATAAAATCTTTTGTTAGGGTACTTAAGAAACATGCTAAAGATATTGGCTGGACAATCACCGTCATTGTGGGCATACCATTAGGAATTTGCACTCATAAAATCAAATTGGTTGAGGGTTATAAGCCCACAGTAGAACACCAACACAGGTTAAATCCCATTATACAAGAGGTGGTAAAGAAGGAGATCATTAAGTAGTTAGACGCAGGCATGATATACCCAATTACGGATAGAAAATGGGTAGGTCTAGTTCAATGTGTGCCCAAGAAAGAGGTCATGAGCATGGTTCCAAAAGAGAAAGGCCAGCTCATATCAACATGCCCAATCACCGGGTGGAGAATATGCATGAACTACAAAACATTAAGCATAACTATAGAGAAAGACAACTTCCCACTATTATACATGCACCAAATGCTAGATAGGCGTGCCGGAAGGGGATGGTATTGCTTTCTCGACAGTTACTCCGGATACAACCAAATGTCCATTTCAACCGAGGATCAAGATAAGACCACATTCCCATGCCTTTATGATATTTTTTCTTTCAAGAGAAGGTCATTTGGGTTATGCAATGTCCCTTCCACCTTTCAAAGATGTATGTTATCCATTTTTGCCGACATGGTCGAAGACTCAGTGGAGGTTATTATGGATGATTTCTCGGTGATGGATGATACCTTTGATCAATGCCTAAGTAACTTGGAAAAGGTGTTGCAAAGGTTTGTGAAAACCAACTTGATTCTCAATTGGGAAAATTTTCATTTCATGGTCAAGGAAGGAATAGTATTAGGCCATAAGATTTCAGAAAAGGGACTACAGGTTGACCAAGCCAAGGTTGAAGTAATTACGAAGCTACCTCCCCCTATTTCAGTTAAGGGGGTGAGAAGTTTCTTGGAATACGCTGGATTTTACCAAAGATTCATCAAGGACTTTGCATAAATCACAAGTCCCATGTGCAAGTTGTTGAAAAGAAAATTGCAATTCATCTTTGATAACGCATACTTATAGTCATTTGAAACTCTCAAGCAAAATTTAATTGAAGCCCCAGTGATAATCTATCCAAATTTGTCTAAACCATTTGAGGTGATCTGTAATCCTAGTGGTGTAGCCCTTAGTGCAGTGTTTGGTCAACGAGTTGGGAAACTCTTTCATAAAAGTTACTGTGCTAGCAAGATATTGAATACAACCCAGAAATATTATATGATTATAGAGCAGGAGCTACTAGCTATAATGTATGCATTTGAAAAATTCTGGGCATATCTTCTTGGCATAAGGGTTGTTGTTCATACTGAACATGCTTCACTTCGCTATTTAATGGCAAAGCAGGATGTGAAACCAAGGCTTATCCGATGGGTGTTGCTACTGCAGGAATTTGATATCGAGTTGCAAGATAGGAAAGGTTGTGAAAATCAAGTGGCTGATTATCTATCTATGCTTGAATCACCAAACTCGCTAGGTGAAGAGGAGGAAATCTTTGATAATTTTCTAGATGAAGCAGTGATGAAAGTTGATGTGATAACAATGCCTTGGTATGCTGATTTTGCAAATTATTTGGTCAGTGGTATCATTCCAGATTTTGAAAATCACCACCAAAGGTGAAAGTTCTTGCATGACGTGAAGAAGTATTATTGGGATGACCCTTATCTTTCTAGAGAATGTGTGGATAACATGATCCATAGATGTGTTCGTGATTCAGATATGTAGGTTATTTTGGAAGAATGTCATTCTTCAGTAGTAGGTGGCCATCATAGAGGAGTTTGTACTGCATCTAAGGTAGTTGTCCATAAACAAAAAGTGATGGTTTTCTCCAAAGGGGGAGATGGTATGCTGAGATACCAGAGTAGATTGTGTGTTCCAGACATTGATGGTGTTTGAGATA
Organism: Solanum aculeatissimum; assembly: GCA_038996855.1. Taxonomy (NCBI): domain Eukaryota; kingdom Viridiplantae; phylum Streptophyta; class Magnoliopsida; order Solanales; family Solanaceae; genus Solanum; species Solanum aculeatissimum. The sequence continues at coordinate 36,722 of JBCEWC010000958.1, read as the reverse complement.
GGATTATGATTAAAGCCCATAGCTCTAGGTATTCTATTCATCCTAGCTCTACCAAAATGTACCATGGCTTTAGAGAAGTCTATTGGTGGAATGGAATGAAGAGGGATATTGCTGAGTTTATTTTTAAGTGCTCGAATTGTCAGTAGGTCAAAAGTTGAGCATCAAAGGCCATGTGGGTTAGCTCACAACTTTGAGATTCCCGAATGGAAGTAGGAGATGATCAACATGGACTTTATTACTGGGTTCCCGAGGTCTCGTAAGAAACATGATTCGATATGGATAATTGTGGATAGAATGACTAAATCACCTCACTTCTTAACAGTCACGATGATTGATACTACAGATAAGTATGTCAACTTGTACATACGCAAGGTTGTGAGATTGCATGGAGTTTCCTTGTCTATCATTTCAGACAGAGGAGCCCAATTCACATCCCAATTTTGGAGATCTTTTTAGAAAGGACTGGGTTCAAGGGTGAATCTTAGTATAACTTTTTACCCCCTCCCCCACCCAAACAGATGGCCAAGCAGAGTGTGTCATTCAAACCTTAGAGGACATGTTGAGTGCTTGTGTCATTGACTTCAAAGGTAATTGGGATGATCATTTACCTCTAATCAAGTTTGCATATAATAATAGTTATCATGTAAACTTTCAGCTAACTCTTTATAAGGCTTTGTATGGGAGGAGATGTAGATCACCAATTGGGTGGTTTGAAATTGGGGAGGTCAAGTTGATTGGACCCGATCTTATCCACCAGTCGATGGAGAAGGTAAAGGTTATTAGAGAAAGATTGAAGACTGCACAAAGCCGCCAGAAGTCTTACCCTGACGTGAGAAGAAGAGACTTAGAATTTGAAGAGAATAATTGGGTATATCTGAAAGTGTCACCCATGAAGGGTGTCATGAGATTTGGGAAGAAGGGGAAGCTAAGCTCTCGCTATATTAGCCACTATCAGATTGTGAAGAAGATTGGGAACATGGCTTATGAGTTAGAGTTGCCTTCTGAGCTAGTCGTGATTCATCTTATTTTCCATGTCTCGATGTTGAAGAAATGCTTAGAAAATCCTTCATTGATAATTCCTACTGATAGTATTGGAGTGAAGGATAGTTTTTCCTATAAAGAGGTCCCAGTCTAGATTCTTGATCACCATGTTTGCAAATTGAGAACCAAGGAGATAACCTCAGTAAAGTCTTGTGGAGAAATCCATTTTTTGAGGAAGCCACATGGGAAGCTAAGGAAGAAATGAAAGCCAAATACCTGCATCTATTTATTCCTAATGATGAGAATGTTGAAGGTAATGTCCTTACTCTTAATTTGAATCAATTTGTCTATCCTTGAGTTGATTTGTTTATTCTTGAGTCTGAATGATGATTGTCTAGATTGTTGATTGGTTAATAGTTTGACTAGTTGAGAGATTATCAAGAGGAGTCTTGGTTGTTATTTGTGTCTCGAGTCCATACTTTACTCTTCATTCGAGGACGAATGATCCCAAGAGAGAGATAATGTAACACCTGATAAAATTACCAAAATACCCCTAGATGAGAAAACGCATCTTCCTAAAAGTCCATTGGAAGATTTGAGGCTGAAAATGTAATCAACATGAAAAATTATGTGATAAAATTGTCTTGGTTAATTTTTAGAGCAATCGGATCAAAAGATAATTTTTCGATGCGAAAACGCAAAACCAAAAAAGTGTGCAGACTTGTCGCAGACTTGCACTTAAATTTTGGTCCTAAAATTTCTACAGGATCAGAAAATCGATTGGAAAGCAATTTATGAAAAATTACACCTAAAACACATTAGTCAAATACAATTTATGTGTATTTTTTATAGAAAAAAAGTTTTTCAATGCATTTTAAGTTTTTCGTTGAAAAACGAACTAAGGCGCGACAAGTCGCGGACTTTTCTCATCACGGTACTTGATGATCAGTTTTCAAAGCAGGGGCATTCTAGTCCTTTCTCCACCCCTTTTAAACTTAAAACATGATCAAAATTGGTCGTTAAGAGCGTAAAAAGGATTTTAACATCCATTCTTAAGCCTTTCTAAACTTCTAACGAAGACTAGGGCTAAGGAAAAGAGAGGAAGAGTGAGTGTTTAAGGGAATTGAGGGAAAACTCTTGAAAACAATGATTGTCAAACTCCATACCAGGTATGTAACTAACCTAAAGCATGAAATTATTCTTCCATATGCCCCTTGATTGTGATAGAGCAATAGATGAAAGTAGTGAGTCATTATGCATATTTTTCTTGAATGTTTTCTTGCAAAATTATACATATCCTATGTATTTTCGAATGTTGATGATCATCACAAACTTTATTTAATGAATAAATACTTTTACATGAGTTATTTCACAAACCCTACTTACTACTTCATAAAAGAATGCATGAATGAACTTAAGGATTGAGTCTAAAGCCTTGATAGAACTTGATGGTCCTATGAGTATCCATAATTGAACTCTAAAATATTGATTTAATTGATAATCCTCTTAATGATTGGTCTAAGCTCCTTTGAAAGATATGATTGAGAATTGATTGGATGGTCGATAGGCCAGAAGGCTCAATTTTGATAGAATTCATGGATTGATAAGAGTTTGTATGAGACTCATGATTGGTTTGATTGGGTTTGATTGTTTATGAGCATTGAGTCTTGTGAAGAATATCGAGCACCGAATGGAGTAAGAATCAGTCCAACTAGAACTCGGTAACTATGCTGCCATGCATAGGAGAGGATGAAAGTCGTTAAATTAGATGTTTCCTCTTGATAGGTCCCTGAAACAATAGAGGACTTCTTTATGTCTAGATTGGATCGATTTTTTCTCTACCTGAAAAGTATTGAACGGTTGTGGTAACATCAATAGCATTATTGTACGATAACTGGCTCATAAGTAGTTGTTGTCGGATAAGAGAAACTCCTAAATAGGTTCTATACGAATAGTACTCTAATTTGATTGAATTGGATTGGATTGGATTGGATTGGTATTGATGGGTCATGATCTACACTTTATTCTTGCTTTAGATGGACATTGACATTTTTTATTGCGTTATCTCTGGATTTGAGTTATCTGATTTGATAGTATTCTACCTTGATGCATGTTTCATTCAACCATTTTACATACTTGTACATTTCACGTACTGACATTCATTTGGACTACATCGTTTTATGATGCAGAGACAGGTACTAGAGATCATCAACAACAGGCGCTTCGTTGAGGATCTTCCCCACTTTTTGGCTGATTGGTGAGTCCTCCCTAATTTCAGAGGATGCACATTATTATTTCATCTAGCTTTAGAGTTAGATTTTAGATTTGCTTTCTTTTTTATATAAGGTAGTCATGGACCTGTCATTGGCACCAGTGAACAGTAGATAGAAGCTTCATAGACTAGAGTTGATTTGTTCAATTGAATATTATTTTAGACTAATTTCTTCCACACTAGTATTATTGAGTTGACTTGACTTTTATATATCTAGGTTGTCCATCTTCTACTATCATAGTCTTCAGCTGATTTGTTAAATATGTGGTTTGAATGAATATGATGAGGCCAAGTGGTTTGCTTGGAGACTAAAAATAGTCGCTGAATGTCGGCCACGTCTAGGGTACCCGGGGTGTGACAATTAAGGAGTTCAAAAATATATAGTAAAATTAAAAATATTAAGGAGATTTTAGGCGTCTCAACAAAGACATGGTTGGTAAAAAGTTGCAATGGTTAGTTTTGTTATCTTTTTTCTTTTGCTTATGAAAGTTATTTATATTTTCAATACTTCATGATTTTTTTAACTCTCAAGTACAATAGGATGAATCATTTTGAGATTTTTTTCTTTATTATTTGAATAATAACTTATTAATTCAAAGTACTAATACTCTCAAAGAAGTTGAAAAACTAATCTTTTTATTCTCATATTTCTGAAAAATCAAAGTGTCGATTTTTTAAATTATATTATTTGACAATATTTTAAAAAAAATCGTGAAATAAAAGTGTATTTCAAAAAATATTTAATGAAATATAGTTTTTCAAATTCACTTTTTTTTAAACAAAATATGATTATTTTAATCCCGAATAAAACAAATAAAACTATACAAATTATTCATAAAATATACTCTTTACATTATATTTAAATTAAATGTATATCTAGGGTCATCCATTATTGTTCCATTTACTTAGAATTGTGTAGACTAGGTATGAAAAAAATCTTGGTAGAGAGCGTTGTTCCCGAATGAGGCCTATCAAGTCTTAATTTGAATTAGTTGGACTTCAATGCGGATTCTGAACATCGAATGAATAATTAAATAAATGTATACTCTTATGACAATATTAAGAATTTTCAAATATTTATAGTATTCAATTTAGTAATATTTACGTAACACACACGTGCAATGCCAGTACACTAAACTAGCATACATAAATGTAAAAGTGGCATACAAAAGAGAGTTTGGGGG
>JBCEWC010000958.1:0-32275 GCA_038996855.1 Solanum aculeatissimum | reverse complement strand
GAGTATTTTTGTTATTTCACATACTTTATCTCAGGATAAGCTATCGTGGGATTGTTCTTCCACCTCCTGGAAGAGATAAGTTATCCCAGGGCTAATTGTTGATCCTGAGATAAGTTATCCTAGCGTGTCAAACAATGAATTAAAGACAACTAAAAAATTATCCCGGGATTAACTTCCCTTATCCATCACACCAAACAACCCTTCAATGTTTTAAAAAAAAATAACCTCCCTTCTTTTTTCGTTTGTTTAAAAAAGAATGGGTTTTTTTTTTACAAAAGTTTAATTTCACTTTTCATGTGACATGTTTAAAGTCATAAGATTAAATGAAATTTTAATACATTTAATGTAACTTTAATTTAGGACCACCAAATTGAAAATACTTCTTTATTTCCTTAAATTCCGGGTCAAATCAAATCAGGTCGCTCTTTTATAAATGGAAGGAGTATTAAAAACACATAAATAAAGCATTTAGTTTGTGGTATATTAATTTCGTTTCCTAGAGAATCAAAGTTCACATGGGAGTATTACTTTAGTGGTGAGTTCAATGATTTTTATTACATTGAAAAGGTACACACCTCGTTGTTGTCGCTCCGCCTTTCTAGCTTACAACACACACATAAACAGTATAATCTTTATACTGAACGAAAAAGATAAGAAACCTATAAGTGGTTTTACTGCATTGATAATGTTCAAAATATTTACACACATGCAACTTCAATATATAGCCCAGGGCCAAACTTCTAGAGTCTAGACCCCTATTAGTCCATTCCGTCCAAACCATGTACAATTAGTGATCAATGACATTTTTCACAGCAATGCTCGAACAAAATATTGTGAATCCAACGATCCCTCATTCAGTTTTGCTGTTGCTTCTTGTTTTTCAGATAATCACAGGAACATAATAGACTTCTAATTTCCTGATCAGCATCTTCTTCTCTAAGATGATTCGCCGATCGAGCCAAATCTATTTTTAACCTTTGGATGTCTCAAGAAGAATACATCCTCACATGCAATTGAAAATAGACTCAAAATATCCCTAAAAACTTCTTCTTCCTCCTCTTCTTCTCGACGTATGCTAGAAGTTCCGCTTGACGAGCCAGAGCTAGCTCAAGAGACTGCCAGTAAAACAATAAAATGCAGATTATATTAAACCGTCCCTCAAATGTCTAATATATTTTCTAGCTTTGAAAGGATACTAATACCTTATGAGTAGCCGAAAGCTCTTGCTCCAAAGTGTCTATGCGTTTCATAGCATTATTAAGTAATTCCTCTTTCTCAGGAGCTAAGGAGGCAGGTTTATTGGTAAGAGTAATGACTTTCTCCTCGAGTTCTTCCATACGCTTAATCATGCTGAAGTACTCACTTGAAGATACGGTAGGTTCACTTAATTGATAGCCATGAGCCTGCAGGGTGGCATCAGCAAGCTTCCTTGGCATGTTTCGGGTCATCTTGACTAATGTCACAATGCCCATCACAAGAGTCATAACTCCAGTAAATAGATGATTGCTAAATCCTTCGGGTGACTTAGAAGCATCGTAGATGGGGAACAAATCTCTACCTACAAAGAAAAATGGATAGAAGTTAATAAAACAAGAAAGTAGTAGGATTAAAGCATTAGTTAGATACTCGCAATTGGTTATTTTGAGTCAGCAGAACACATTAAAACAAAAGAGACATTTAGTGACAATAAATCTTTCTTTTAGTGGCAACTGAGTTAATGTCATTGCATCCGGAGTCGCTAAAACCTTTAGCAGCATTTAGATAGAGTGCTGCTGAGCAGGTTATAAATATCCATTTTTATTATTGCCACTTAATATAATATTGCTGTAATTATATTTTGCCGCTAAATAATTGCCACAAATCCTTCATTTTTTGTATTGACATTTAATTTGTTGCATAATAGGAGAAGAACTTGTACCCTTAGCTTTAGTCCAAGTTACATCAACTCCCTTGTCCACCATAGGCATATAGTCTTCATGTTCATATGCTCTAGGGTAGTTTTTGTTCATCATGTCAACCTACAATACAGTTCCATTTCATTCTACTTAATCAAGTAAATAAATAGAAGAAGAAAACACGACAAGTACAAATATGGTTAACGGGTAACCCATAGTACATTCGGTTTCAAAGTTTGAGAATTAAGTATCAAAATATTAACAAAGAAAGTTCGAATTACTTTATTTTGGTCATAATTTGTAACCACAGGAAAGTTGTGATAAAGGGAAAAAGCATATAGTTGGTCTTATTTTTCTCAAACATCTTCTTTTAAGTAGTAGATGTTATTGAACTAATCACCTCATTCATGAAATATTCAGAGTAAAAGAATTGGACATGTGTTCTTATATGACAGATAACGAAGTAACTTACTTCCTCATGGACAGTTGACAGCTGAGTATGAGCCATGTTATCCCTTTGAACGTTAGGATTAGCATGTGCATCCTCTGAGATTGTTTTCTCATCAATTGTTGAGATGAAAATTCTATTTGAACATTTATGTTCACCGTTATGAACCATCTGGTATCAAATTAATCACAGATTTTAGGCACGCAATATTGGAACTGTACATTCTGAATATATGCCAGAAGGTAAGTAAATGTTCAAACTGAAGTTGAAATCTACCCTCATTATTTCAGGATCATTCCATGGGCCTTTATCAGATAGCATGCATCCTCCCTTGTCCGCACAAGTACATATACCACCTAAGAATTCTGGCAACTCACTGGTGTAACGCAATGAATATAAATTGCATTAGGCTCTATGCAGGAAAGCTACTTTGTAATCCACAATTCATTCTAAGTAAATATAACTACTCAAGAACGTTTTTTGTATTATATGCCTAATTAGCTAATAAACATGTGTGTCCTATAAGCATATAACTTGAGTTATGCTAGAAATTAAGAGAAAATATTCAAGTCTCTCTATATTTACCTGGCATCAATTACTTCAAGCAACTTACTCTGGTATTTGTTACCAAGAACCTAAACGAAAGAGCCATAAATTTGTTATTCTAATGAGAGTGAGACAGAATCAATGCATTCAGAAGGAAAGATGTATGTGTGTACATGGATCTTTGCTGTAGTCTTTGGGTCTAGGAATGACTTGACCGAGTTCCATAAGAGCCTAAATCCAGAACCAGCATTGATGATATACATGCGGCACAAGCTCTAAACAGCGATAAAAAATTCAAGTAAGCAAAGAAACTCCACAACTCATCAAGATAAGAACTTCAAGGAAGAAGAGAGATTTTAGCTCAATGGCTTAAGCTAGTACCTCGGGATAATTGTTACCATCAATAGCTTGGAGGCATTGAATAAGTTCCCTTGCTGATTTGTTAAAGTTCTTCAGCCCCTGCTCCATAAATCACATAGTTTAAATTACAGATTACTATAAGCTCGCAATAGCATAAACATGAAGTCCTTCCTTTAGTTTTCCATGGTGACATTCTAAGGCTCTCATTCAATTTAATAATTTTAGAATATATACCAACATACCACTCCTTGCACATCTAGAATCGTTGTGCTTGTATCGATGTGCCTTTTTGATGCAATGGAGCACGCAGGCATCTTGTCATTGAGGGTTCTCTCGAACTCCTGAACATGGTACTTGAGATAGCGATCCATTGTAGTAACTTGTAAGAGCTTGACAGAATCTACTTGACCAATTCTTTCAATATAAACTGGTCTTCCCTCCTTGTCAACTCCATGATGCCCTTGTGGATAGTACTTAAGCACTTCTTCTTTTTCCTTGAACTCGAAGTCCTAATAGAAATATAAAAGAACACATTACCTCAAATTTCTTGGATTATGAACAGTTTAAAAAAGTTTACCTCCACGATAGTTTCTGCACCAAATTCACTCCTCCACTTGATCATATCAGCCCACATCTGCTTTGATTTATCAATATCGAATTTTCTAGCTTTCAAGAATCTGTTTCATCATTAAGACTATAAAGTTTAGAAGAGATCAATAATCTTTCGGTAAGAAATACTTGTCATCAAAAAACACATAATGAGTTTAAATAACCTTAACAATTTATGATAATCATCATGTTTTGAGGGAAGTAATTCATCTAAGATAAGCGATTGCCGGAACACATCAACTGCCTTTATTTCCTCTGCATCATGCTCATCCTCAAAAATGACAGACATGACTCTGCTGTTCCTTTTGCCCTTTTTTGTAAAAGAATGTCTAAATTTTGTAGAGGCATTAACTGCCTTCTTCTTGAGTGACCCAAGCCTTGTTTTCCTCTCATGCTCATGGTTTTCAATGTCAATCTTTTCTAGACCTATAAAAGTACACATTCACACAAACTAATTAGTCTAATACATTATTGTTGCTGGAAATAATGCAAATTCAAATATCTTGTCAACAACAAAACAAATTCAAGGATATATTGTAAATCAAGATTGAAGACATACTTGGTCTGAATGGTCGGTCAAGAGGTCCTGACATGTTGCCACTCATGATTGTAGCTGTGATAATATAGATACCGCGAAAATATATGCAATTTAGTATACTGATCTCTTGTATGCCTACATGTTTTCAAAACAAATCCAAATCAGACAAGAACTAGTATTAAAGGCATGAGGACATAAGCCACCAAAAACAATGAAATTTTTAGGTGATGAAATCCCAAATTTTGCCAAGTTCAAATAAAAGAATGAAAATTCATACCCCCTAAAAAGAAACACATAAGAAAAGGAGGGTATTTAAAAGGATGGTTTGGTGTAAAGACAAGTTATGTTGATATTCTATGTTTGGATTAGTTACAGGGAAACTAGTTATGAACGGATTAGTTAACTTGGTATTATTTCTTATTTATGACTTTATTTCTTGTAGTAAAAATAACATGGATTGTATAAATTTTAAGAAAAAATTGATTAATTGTGAAAAAAATACTCTTCACCATATCTTATAGAAGACGGATATGAGAAACATTGGGTTTTTGGAGGTCATTTTCATTGTTTATAATAAGATAATTAATTCTCATACTTTATTCCATTATTTGGCAGAGAGAACTTATAGTGGTACAAATTATGAATCTTGGTATAACTTAACCTATCATTAATAATTAAACTAATTTTTTTATTCCAGAACTATCTATATTTGTCTAATATACCAAACAATCCAAAAATTCTTGGGCATGAAAGTGTAGATAATAATTGAAACAAAACAAAAGAAAGGGTAATTACACGCATGAAAAATAGATTTTTAGAGTGATGGAAAAGGAAATGGAGAAGACTATGATAGATTTATTACCAGTGGCAAAAAAATAGAAAGGACATTGAGAAAGAAAGAAAGGGGACTCTTAAATCATCAAATGTTTCCGAAAGAATTGGTGTACCAATAATTCAACGAATGGGGAAGCGAATATTTTTCTCTAATATACATTTAGAATTGATATAAATTCAACTCTAACCCTACATTTATAATTTCTGTTTGAGATAGAGATTGTTTGCATGACGTTGTTGTTTTACTTTTAAACAACAAGTACCCGCGTTGTGCAAGGCACTCCCTCCGTATATTGTAATGACTTCACCTAGCCATATTCCTTACAAGTTACAACATTATTTACCCTCTCCTTCCACTTTTACGTCTTCACTATATACTAAAAAGAAGAGCTACAAATTATTAATTTCTATAATAATTTAGTTTTTATTTTTTTTTAAAAATGGATTCGGAGTAATTGCTTTGTTAGAAGAATTTTTTAATTCGTGGAAACATTACTCCTTTTCATTACGGTTGAAGACAAGCAATTACTTATTTCAGTTTGTTTATTCTATTTTCTTTTTTAGTTTATTTTAAAAAAAAATATCAATTTTTGACAATTCTTTAATTCTAATTATTCACATGATACGTTTAAGATCAATTAAATTGAACATATCTTTGTGTAACATCCCAAATTTTTCAAACTATGATTCGGGTCGTCCTTTAAATGTGAATAGACCCCAAACCTGATGATTTTCTGATGTTGCATAGGTTTTTGAAAATACTGCTTTACCGTAGGAAGATCTTTGAATATGAATTAAGGTCATAAGGAACTTATTGCTCAAAGTTAAATTGAAAACTTCTTTACCGATTGAGTTTCGATATAAGATTTTGCAAGGGACAACTTCAAATAACCATATACTATAAAGATTTAGGTGACCCATGAGCTATTAAACTAAAGGTCTACGAGTCTTCTTTCGAACGCAGCCAAATTTACGTCAATTCTAGTTTGGAGTAAAATAAATATTATGTTTGATTTATTAGAGACACTTTAATCTGACAAATCACTCTGTGATGGATCTGTGACATGCAGTGAAAGCGAACCTCGTTGTCCACTTGAATAAAAATTTGCCTTCCAACTCCGATTATTTTTTTAGGGTATTTTTATCCTAAAAACTTTTAGGGAGTGATCTAAATACCCCTAAACGTATAGAAAATCAATTTTTTTATAATTAAACCCTCTGATTCACTTCTAAATTCCTATGCTCAAGAATTTTAGAAAGAAACCCTCAAATCTTCAAAAAGCAAGATATAAGGTTAATATTGAAGGTCTTTCCTAAGTTCTTCGTTAAAAGGTACGTTTGAACACTCCTTACTTAAAAATAGCCATACAAGTTTCATAATTTATTATTTGTATTTTCAAAATAATGAATTGATGTTAGGGTTGAAAGATGATTTCACGATAACTGATTTGAAATGTTCCTCCTATCATACCCCGGGAGGGTACCTTTGGCGTGGTTGACACTGAGAGACTATTGCTAGTCCCCAAGCGAACCACTTGGCCTCATCACATTCATTCAATCATAATCTAACAACAGAAGACATCAATAATCAAGAATAACTTAATAGGAAACAATGACCAAATTAATAAATCAAAGGTCAGAGGCCAGCCAATCTATCAAATCAAGTTAATAAGAATAGTACGAAAGAAACTCACAAAAAAAATAATATTCAATCATAACTCGAGAATCTAGTCTATGAAGCCTCTATCCATCTGTCTAAGTGGTGCCAATGACATGCTCATGGATATCTCAAGTCAAAATAAAAAAGTCAAACTCAAAGCTAGAAAAAAAAATGGTATCCTCCAAAAGCAGGGGAGGACTCACCAATTAGTTGAACATGGATGGGTCTTCAACAGTGCGCCTGTTGATGATCTCTAGTATCTGTTTCTGCATCATGAAAAGATGCAGGCCCAAATGAATGTCAGTATGTGGAATGTACGAGTATGTAAAATGATAGAATGAAACATGCATCAAGATAAAATACTATCAACTCAGATAACTCAATTCAAGAAAATAAGGAACTCAATCAGGATGTCATAAGTCTAAAGCAAGAGCAAGGTGTAGACATAGATCAATCATATACTATCTAATTTAATCCAATACAATCATAGTACTATCAAGATATATATATGGGGGTTTCTCTTATCTGGCAACAATCACTTATAAGCCAGTGATCGTATAACAATTTCATTGATGTTTCAATAACCGTTCAATACTTTTCCAGGGTAAAGAATGAATCAACCAATCATGGATCCAATCAATCAATCAAGTCGTCTATTGTTTCAGAGATCTATCAAGAGACAACATCCGACTATGGTTTCAATTCTCTTCTATATTTGACGACGTAGTTATTGAGTTTGAGTTAGACTAACTCTCACTCAATTCAGTGCTCGATACTTCTCCCAAGACTCAATGCTCATAAGACAATCAATTCCAACCAATAAGTCTCTTATGGACTATTTCAGTTCATCAATTCTATCACAATCAAGCCATTTGACCAATCATATCAACCATCCAATCAATTGTCAATCACATCTCTCAAGATTGGTTTAAACATGTATTAATGACCACATTTAGTTTTATTCAATCATTTGGGTTCAAGTTATGCAAACACAAAAGGGTATTCTAGTCTCATCAATGTTACGTTCATGTTCAGTACTATTCACATTCATTAGTTCCACAATTCATGCTTCTAATACCAATCGATGCATTTAGACATTCAATTTTAAGAGATAATATAATCGAGTTTTATGTAGTAAATGATGAAATTCATGTATTCAAGAAATTAACTCTATGAGAACTATCAATCACATAATAGCATGTAAGAATATTCTACAATTTCAGAAAAAAATTCATAGAAGGCTAAATCGTTCACAATTTAATTAATTCAGTTTATGGGGTACTTGAAAGAACAATCTCAAGCTTTAGGTTAGCCTTAAATTCCTGGAAGAGAAAAAAATCTCTTAAAGAAACTTTTGGTTTGCACTTGAATATGAAGAACCCTAACTTCTTCTTTAGCAGAACTTTGAACGTAAAATTTTAATGCTTTCAGGGGTTTATGAGAGGTTATTAGGCTATGGAATAGGCTTAGGGAAGTTAATTAAGGGTAAAAGGTCAAAAATATTCTTTTGAAAAAGTCAAATAATTATCAAAAAAAATAAAACCGAACCTTTTGATGAGTTCGGTCACCCAAATCAGAGGTCTAGGAGTTCCATCGCTGAACCATTTAGCGGTACACCGAATGGGGACCTTACACCACCTTTTTTTTAATAGTTTCTAAGCTTTCTTGGAATATTTAAGCGGTCAAATTCAACGGATCGCCGAATTTTATAGTTCAGACATGTTTTAATAAAATGGTCATAACATTTTACTCTAAATTTAGAATAAGGCAAAATTGAATGCGTTGAAAAGCTAATTCAAAGATCTTTAATTTAATAGGTTATGAGTCACCTAACTCTTTATGTGTTGAGATATATGACCATTTGAAGTTGAATCTTCTATGAACTCGCACAAAAACTTAGCCGATGAAAATGTTTTGAACTTGTCTTGGCCTTGGTGATGTTACTCAAGCTACACCTCCTTTTTGAAGGTTGAAGTGGTCATTGTCAAGTAATATAATCTAACCAAGGTTAGGGTCGAGCCCACAGGAAATATGATAGACTCCAGAATAATTCAAAGCAAAGTGGGGTGATTAACATACTTATCTCCCGAAGGGGGGGGAGGGATTTGTAATTACAATAAAATAAACCTATACTAGTGTTAGTGTTGTGAAATTAGTAGAAGAAGTACCTAGGATATTGTGTTCCCCATGATTCCCTAACTCAGTATTACCAGATAAACTAATTGTTTCTAGTGTGTAGCATGCAACACGGTAAGTTAAGTTTACCAAATCCTTTAATCCAGGTGAGAGGTAAATTTCACTACGAAATTTGATCCATCTCCACAGTGTAACATTACTAACCCTTACCTATTGTTTCTGTACAACCTCCCCTTGATCCAGTTTGGTTGATTAGATGAAAAAAATCAATCGAATTCTGTTAATTATTCTATTTTTCTATTCATTACTACCTTGATCCAGTCAGTAGAACTAGGAAAGTTTTAATAATGACCATCGTTAAAAAATTATTAAAATGAAGAGAAATACCCAATACATGCAAGCACACCTTCCAAGAATTACAAATTATCCAATTTTACTTTGTTAGTTCTTCATGGTTCTCGCAATCTTAGTCATGGATTTAGCTACTCATGATCAGTGTAGATGCACGAATCATGATACTGAATAGTATAATTAAGCACTTACATGATTGAATTTAAGAACAAGAAATCCAAACTCTTCAGTAGAAATCACAAGTACGAATCAAGAACACCAAATATTATTTTTCACGTGATTTTATGATGCTCTCTCTCTAAATATTGTCCAACTCTCTAACCTCTCTAACTTTGAAAAATAACCTAAAAACCTATTCATAATGTCTAAAATATAAAGCAAAATAAAAATAGGAAAACTGGGTCGGCAAGCTCTACGGGTCGTATATTGTTCCATGACCGTAGTTGGGGTCTCGTGGTCTTCTTCTGCAAAATTAGAATGGTTTTCTACGAGACCCATCTACGGGCCATACAAAGATCCACGACCCGTGAAGGGTTTTGTCTAATGACTTTTTAGCACTTCTTCACTTTCTAATCCTTAAGGTACGACCTCAACTCTACGACTCATGGAATACTTTATGGCTTGTTTCCATGTTTATAGATTCTTATTCAGAAAATATCCCCTTCACTAGAATTTGTTATGAAACCTCTTCCACAGCCTATGAAATATTCTATGACCCATAAAGGGTTTCGTGGATCATCAAAATCCATAATTTCAGCACACTTGGTCTAAAAATCACGCCAACCCTGTAATTCTGCGAAACAAACATAAAAACACATCTAATCTACTAACATCACTATGAAAATACATAAACTTTCAAGTTTTAAGCATCAAATGTGTTGTATTTCGATAACATATCAACACCCTCAACTTAAAATTATTGCGTGTCTTCAAGCGACGGACTCAATCTTCATAAGTAGTACAGTAACACACAGACCTCAATCTAACAACATACATCATATCAATAAGCAAGCAAAGATATCCACACAACTTAAACCACATATCAGATAGCTATCAAGCAAATCAATATAGATTAGTACATTCAACAGTGCAACTATGAAAAGAAGTGTAATCAACGATAAGCAACAATCACTGAGTTAGTCTAATATTAATAATGCAATGCAAGTTTCCTCACAAAACGAAAGTCCCATATCCCACTCATAATAGTATTTTCAAATTTGATGCTTGGGACTACCTAAAAATCACTTACTCTCATAATAGATATACAAAAACTGTTCTTAATAACATATGTTTTCCCCTATACTCACGTCTATAACCTTCAACTACTTGGGTTAGGATCACTATAGAACTTTCTTGGCTTATAACATAGGTTCAAGGGGCTTTGGTATGATGTTTTGGGAACATAGTGATTGAAGGTCCTCCTTGATACTGTGTTCTCTACACTCTTTCCCTACCAACACTGGTATTTTCAATTCATTCTCCCCTTCTCCTATTTCAAGATTTTCTAGGTGCCATATTCTAGTTCTTAGCTCATTGCCTTTTTATTTTTTACATTATTTTTATTTTAACTCATTGTTAAGGAATCTTTTTATCTTTTCTGGCACCTATATCATATTTTTCCTTTTTGTTTATGTATCACTAACTTCCACCCTATTTATTTTGATCTCTCTTACACTAGCCACCCTCAGCTTAGACTTTTGGTCTGAGTTGAGGTGCACAATATCCAACCAACAAACCATGACCACTTTTGGTAGCCACCCTCAACATAAGATTTTTGCCTCAGTCAAGGTGCACACTGTTCACGAAAGGACCAGGACCAATCTCAGGATTTCACAATCAACAAGGCTTGGTTACTTAGGTTTCTATAAAGAAAAAAATACATGCATGGCTCAAGTATTCGGATCAAGGGATACATCAAGTGTTTGGTTGGTCATTAGGCTAAGTGGACTAGTATGAATAATGTCCTAAGATCCTTTCCTAACCAACTAACCTACAGTCTAAGTTAGAGTACCAGGGAAAATTTTGAATTAAAACACAGTATGAAAATCATGCAGATAAGCTCACACACATAACACTCATTACACTATCAACTTAGACTCTTAGATCATGTTTTTTATGACAATTCTACCTCACTTATCATAACAAGCACTGTTAATTAATCAAGATCACATGGATGTTATCAAGACTACCTAAAAACAAAAACTTTCTGGTGGGTATCATTTTTTTAATAAAAACAAACATATGTCATAGACTTGAGTGCAATATGCTACTAATACTACCTATACATCCTAAACATGCCGGTCCAACAGAAATTAAAATATCCTCAGGGAAAGAACACAGGCAAAAAAAAATCCTCTAACTCAAAAATTAGGGTAGTTATAACCTATAGCAACTCAGGCTTCACGGAGGCCTATAACTATCCACACCCTATCGAAAGAGATGTGCATTGTCCCCAATGCACAAAGATATAATTATAAAATACAATGGTCAAAAGAAAATATACCTGGGTGCCTAAATGCCAGTCTCTGACTATGCTTGACCACCCTCAACATGATTCGTGGTCTCCTCAAAAGTGAGAGCATGTCTTGAGGATCGAGCGCCTCAAAAGTAAGAGCATGTCTACTCATGCTACATCGAGCGCATCCTGGAGAGCTCAAACTACTGCTCTTTTGTCATCCCCGCCTCTAGTCTCACTGTGTCTGGATCATCAGTGCAGGGTCGTTTCTCGAAAGAGTAGAATAGTACCATCTCTATGACAAAAAGATCTATGAACGTCTCTGTAGCGGTGTTGGGTGCTAGAAGTACCATTGGTGCTGCTAATATTATGCTCATAGAGACCTAAATTTGTTAGATCTCTATTTGAATGGTCGTCATATCTATAGGTCGTGTTGTGTTGAGGTTCTATTGTACTCATCACTCAAATGCATCAATGTGGTTATCCACAAGTGTAAGTCTCTCTTGAATAACAGCCATAGTGTACGTCTACATACGTGCCTCAACCTCTGAAATGATGTGGTGGACCCAAGGCCTGATCTGCTGAAGTAACTAAGCCAACTGGGACTCAGTGCAAGCCTATCTCTATGCCATGACCTATATGGATACCGCTAACACAAATACCATACCAGTGAGTGTTATAACAGTGTGCATGACCTCTAGGGTAGGAATAGTAGCAGTGGGCCCTCGCTTCACATCAGTCTCTATCTATGGGGGTCGCTCAATAGCGGAAGCAGCAGTGGTGGTGGAAGATAGAGGTTCAAATGGTGGTGCCACGGTGAACATCTCTAGCATCTGAACTGGTGGTTGTGGTGCTCTCCTAAGTGCCACCGAATTCTCATCAGCCTTTATTAGGCTGGCATCCAGTATCCTTTGAACCTCTATCAGAGTATCCACCTGATGTATGTTATCCACCCTCACCACTAAGCAAAACCTGTATATCAGGCAAGGGAATAGGATATAAGTAGATCTCTTTAGGGTTACCTTGTGTATCTGCTTTGTAATCAATCGAGCTCAGTCTATCTCGTAGCCATCCAAGATATTGGAAACTAACACAGTATGATCCAACATCAAGGTATTATCTATAAGTGTGGACCAGATCCACGATCTCACTATAGTGCACCAAAATTTGGCGATGAAAATGAGTGAGGTCTTCATTATGGGCTCTGTTTACATAGAAATCCACTCAGGGTCGGGGCCCTACTCTGCAATATGGTCAGCAACCCACCTCATCAAGGAGGCCCTGTGGTCCTAGTCTTTCATCAGGGCCACATCCTGAGTCTGCCTCACTCTTTTATTGAACTATACTGTAGACCTAGAGGCTGGAAACTTTGGCCCAAATAATATGCCGTGGATAGTAGTCTCAGATATATCCACCTGTCGACCCCTCGCCCTCACATGTGTTAACCAGGGATGAAAGAGGGGTTTTTTCTCCTTGGAAAGAGAGTTTAGAACTGTGGCAGCATAGAAAGCAAAGAATTCTCGAACCATGGTCGGGGAGTACTTCCCCGATGGCTCTACCAACAATTGGAGCCTATATCTGGTGATGTGTCTTGGAGGCCTAGGACACTATCCAATCCTAAAGTGATGATGTGGGGCTCCTAAAAATTAAAATGAGTTGATCGGTCATGCTCGATTCTCTATTTGTCCTCCTGGTAGATAGCTTACATACCCTCGATGCACCACCGGCTAGATGAAGAATATGGATATGAGGATGGTACTTGAGGTACTGACATAGATGTGAAGTCTGACCCCTTCTCAGATCCATACTCAAACCCACACTCAGATAAGGTCATCTGAATAGAGTTGTTGGTCTTGGTACCTCCCTGTTCAGACTGGGGAGGGCTGACCTTAATCTCCTGAGTCTGGGGCTTCCCTGCCTGTCTAGTGGAAGCTCGTGTTGTTGTGGCTCGATGCCCAAGTCAGACTGAACGCCAAGCTCTTCTACTGAGCCACTAGCCTCAAATTCAGTTGGCTCATCTCGTAGATGGTCTCTCATGGCCTGTATCTCATCACGTCTAGGCTTTGGGGCCATAGTGCATGAAAGCACACATTTAGAAAACATGATTAGCCCCACAAGTAAAGGAATAAAAATACAAGAACATATCTAAACTTGTTACATAGGGGTCTACGAGAGCTCTTTTACGAGCCATGGTGCAACGTACGCACGGTAAAAGGTCCTCGTAAAAATAGAGTCATTAAGTTTTAGTTATTGGAATGACATTTACAATACTAGGTACGACTCGTAGAACCTTATACGAGTTGTAGGCTGGGTTGTAGATGAAACTCTAGTGTTGGGTTTATGCTGGAAGGCCCCTACGAGACCTATCTATGAGTCATAGAACAATCTATGGCTCGTAGAAGGTCTTATCTGATAGAGTCCCAAAAATTTCAAGTTTCTAAAATTTCTTACGAGGGGAAACTATGGCTCGTGGAAGGTTCCACGAGTCGTAGAAGACCCTCGTAGAGTGAATTTTTGAGGAACTTGGATTTCCAAGGTCATCAAATGGGTCATAATGTGAAATATTCAAAAATTAAATTAACATCGAAGCAAAACATACATGCATCCCCACAAGATTTAAACAACTACCAAACTCCCCACATGCAATGGTAACATATAACCCCCATCAAATTTCATTTTGCATGTTTGTTTAGCAATCCAACACCATTTGATGATTAGAAACCAAAACACACACATGTAATTACATATCAACTTTTCAAACAAGTCTATTCAATTCAAATGACATATGACGACATGGTTTTTTGAAAAGTATCATTCAAAATAAGCCGGTCATGGCCACACACAAAACATTCTAGTATACAATATAATTCCACACCACTTTCAAAATTTAAATTTCCAATAACACACATAAGGGAAATCACAAATTTGCAATTATTAAGTTAGGAACACCGTGCCCATCAAAAGTTTCAACTAATTTTAACTAATTTTGGTAGTTCAAAGGTTTTTGGATCGAGGACTTGCCCAAATTTGAGAAAAATATGTTGAATTTGATAGAGGAATTCGAGAGGGTGCAACGCCCTAAGTGCTGAAAAGATTGCCAGAAAAATTTATCGAGGATCGGACTACAATGGTCGAAATTGGATTAGGGTTTAAAGAGGGTTGGGTAATTTGGGAAATATGTGTGAAATTGGGGTAAAAAATTTGTTGATCCCTTTTTATACTTTGACCAGGTTGGTTCAAAGAGAATGGGTCTGGCTCTATGAAACCTCAATTATGGTCATAGAGGATTATACGGCTTGTGAACCATGGTTTCGTAGGCTGCCTAAAACCCTAATTGGGAGATAGGTTCTACGGGCCTATTTACGAGCCACATAATGAAATACAACTCGTAAAGTAGGTTGTAGAACCCCCAAAACTTGGCCAAAAGTGTAGGAAACTTACCTGGGGTCCACGAGCCCCATTCACGACCCATAGTTATTTCTACAGGCCATAAAGTTGGCTCATGAACTGGAGTGCACATAAGTTTGCCCACTGGAAGTGTTGTACAAGTTGATCTATGGGTCATATTGTTGCATACAACCCATGGAATCAATCGTAGAAACATTTTTTGTTGCCTTCTTAGCCCAAGATGCCTAACTTGGTCTGTACATGCATAAGCTTCACAAAACACACTATTACCCTATATGCCACTAGTCCAATGTACACAAATTACGACCAAAAGTCTAATAAATTAAACTATCTACCAGTCTAAAAACTAAAAACAAAACAAAAACTACCACTATTACATCAAATATCTTGGGTTACCTCCTAGTAGTACCTGATTTATTGTCGCAACATGACTTGGATCATTTGATTACTCAACTTTATCAAATGCCCAAACCTCCATCTTTAACTTTTCTGGCCTCTTCATTGACTGACAGATATTGAAGTCGACTTCTTTGAGTTGGTTTAATACTATGTCCCCCAGAGCTCGCCCAGTGGATAGGAAAGGCCTTTCCAAGATGATTGGGACTTCGAAGTCGACATTACAATCTAGGATCACAAATTTTGTGGGGAATATGAATTTCTTAACTTTGACCAGAACGCCATATAATATCCCCACAAATGTCTTTACTGTCCTGTCAACCATCAATAATCGCATTCTCGTAAGGTAGGGGCTCCCAGTCTTAGCTTCTTGAAAACTGCAAGTGGCATCAGATTTATGTTGGCACCGAGATCACATAGTGCCCTTGAAAATTCAATGTCTCTAATGGTGCAAGGAATGATGAATGCTCTAGTGTCCTCTCGCTTTTACACCATGAACCTTGTGGATATCACACTAATGTTGAAGCTCTTGAGAGAGCTCCTGACTCACAGTATGCTTCTTTGTGATCAAGTCCTTCATGAACTTTGTGTATCCAGGCATCTTCAACAATGCTTCAATTAGAGGAATGTTGATAGAGAGTTGTTTCATCATGGAGAGGAAGTGCTTAAATTTACCTTCCTCCTTCTTCTTGAGTCTCTGAGGGAAGGGAGGAGGAGGTAGATGAATAGGTTTCAACCTATGTGGCATTGGCGCTGCATCACTTCTCCCATCCTTAACACGAACATCTCCAATCTCAGCACCCTTGCTCTCAACCAGTTCCTCATAAACATCATCATCAATAACTGACATCAAAGGATTAATGGTCTGCTTTCCACCACATGTAGTCACTACCATACACTGCTCCTAATTCTTAGGATTTGCACTATGTTGCTAGGCAATGTACCTTTCTGACGCTGATTGAGATGAGTTGACATCTGACCAAACTATTGCTTAAGTTGCTTGATGGCAATAGAATGAGACTCAATTTTCTGATTAATATTGGAGATGTCAGACTCAATCCCTTTCAATGTCTCATTGCTGGACTCCGATAATGCTCAGCACACACCTCTACTTGGAGGTTGAAACGGTCATAATCAAGTATTTAACCTAACAATGGTTAGGATAGTTCCCATGAGGAATATGGTAGACTCCGAATTAACACAACTTGTAAAGTGAATCGATTAACCCCACTATCTCCCAGAAAATAGGAAAATAAACACAAAGAGGGGGGTTTTTCAAGTAAAAGTAAAATCTAAACTAAAATACACGTGTTTATAATCAAGAGAAAAGCAAACTAGGGCTATGTGTTCCCCATGACTCCCTAACTAAGTGCTCTTGGATACTTGTGACTCTTTGCCGGTGTGGAGGTGCAGAACAATAAGCTATGTTCTCCTAAACCCTAGATCTAGCGTATAGGTGAATTTCATCACATTACTTTATCTGTCTCTGTGATGTTACTATACTAACCCTTACTCTATCCCAGTACAACCTTACTTATTTTAGTTAGATTTATTAGTTGAGAGAAATCAATCAACTCCTATTAATCAACTCTTTTCCTATTACTCACTTCCTTGATCCGGCTAGTGATACTAAGTTAGTTCTAACATTAGCCACTGTTAAAAATAAATTACAGTGAAGAGATTAATTAATACATCCTAACACCATCCAAGAATTTGCAAGTTATCCAATTTTATCTTAGTTAGTCTATCATGGTTCCCACAACTCTAGTTGTGGATTTAGCCATACATGCTTGGAGTGTTTTCAGAAATTATGCAAGAAGAAGACATAATTAAAATACTTACACACAAGAATAGATGAACATAAATCTAACTTCTCAATAGAATTGCAAACTTGAATCAAAAGATTGTAATAATAATCATAAAAACGATGTTAATAATTTCTCTAACTCTCTATCTCGATATATTCCTGTTCTATTGTCATTTTACTATAAAAAAAACCTAAAAACCTATTTATAGTACTTAAAATACAAACCAAAATAAAATAGGATAACTATGTTGGCATCATTTATGGAAGCTTTTACGTCTTGTGTAGCAGTTCACGACTCATGGATTGGGGTCTCATGGAATGTAGTTGCATCCCGCAGGCACCTTTCACGAAACCATTTCATGGGCAGTGTAGGATTCCATGACCTGTTAAAGGTTTCGTCTGAGCCACTTTCAGCAACTCTTCAATCTCTGATCTTCACTTCATGACCACACTCTACGGCTCGTACTATGGCCTACGACTCGTGGTCCTCTCTCGTAGAGTGTGATTCAATTTTCACCCCTATACTGGAATATCAAAAAAACCTCCTCTACAACTCGTGGAATGATCCACGACCCGTAGAGGGTCTCATAAACTGACAAAAACTAAATTCTGCACTTTAAGCCCAAAATCAAGCCAACACTGAAATACTGCAAAAAAAACATAAACACACATCAAATCTACTAATATCGCCCTGAGAACACACAAAATCTCAAGTTTCAAGCATTAAAAGTGTTGTATTTTGGCAGCACCCTAAAACCCTCAACTTAAAATTGTTGCTTGTTCTCAAGCGACGGACTCAATCTACTTAAGCAACATAGAGACACATAGACATCAACCCAATGGCATAGACTACATCAAAATCTCAACAAGTACTCAAATCTCTTTTAATCATATATCAAATAGTCATCCAATAAACTAATACAGACTATAATATCCAACTGTGTAACTATGGAAAGCTATGCAACCACAAATAAGCCACATATCACTGATTTGGTAAAGTATCAACAATGTAATGCAAGTGCCCTCACACAAAGAAGTCCCATTATATACTCTGGGTGATATTTTCAATTCAAGTTTATTAGGACTACATAAAAAATACTCACCGTCACAAAAGATATTAAAATAGTGTGCCCAATACCATATGTTTTCCCTTATACTCTAGATCATGATTTGTTGACTAGTCAGACTAGGATCATGTTAGGACTTTCTAAGCTTGTAATGTAGGCTCAGGGGGCTTTGAAGTGATTTTATGGAAACATAGTTATTGAGACCCTTCTTGATACTGCATTATTCCATACTTTTACCTTACCAATCTATTATTTTTACTTTCTTCTCCCTTGTTTTCATTTTCAAATGCTTAAGGGTGTTTTGCTTTTCATTTTTAGCACTTTGCCTTATTCATTCACTTTATTTTGAGCTTTGACAAATTTTATCATTTTTTTGCACCCTTTTTATTTTTTTCTTCCTTCTCTGTATCACTAAGCTTTATTCTCACTTTTTATGACTTCTCTTTATACCAACCACCGTCAACTTAGGCTTTTGGCCTAAGATGAGGTGCATAATATCTATCCTATGAACTAGGGTCACTTTTTGGGTAGCCTCCCTCAACTTAGGATTTTAGCCTCAGTTGAGATGCACAGTGATCAAGGAAAGACCAGGGCCAAATTTGGGATTTTCATTCATTAAGGTCTAGGTTTGTTAGGTATTTATAAAGAATAGAGACAATTTCAGGCTCCAAAATAGGGATCAAGGGATACATAACATATTTGGTTGGTTATATTTAGGCTAAGTGGGCTAAATTAGAACAATAGACTAAGATCCTTTCCAAACCACCTAACCTAGAGTCTAAACCTAAGTAATAAGGCAATTTCTGAATTAAAGCATAGTAATGAATCATGCAATCAAGCTCACTAACTCATGACACTGCTTTACATGTTGACAAAAACCAACCTATCATGCTTTTTGTCACAGTTCACACAAGCTTATCAGAACAAACAATATTAGACACCTAATCATGCATGGTTACTATCAAACTAGCTAAACAAAAATTTGATGAGTATCATTTTTACACAAAATTACTATGCCACGGATATCAATACTATGTACTACTAATGCCACCTAGACATCCTAAACATGTCGTTTCAACAAAAAATAAAATCTACGGGGAAAAAGAACACACGCAAGAAAACTCTTTAGAATAAAAAATTGAAGTAGTTATAGGCCAAAGTTACTCAGACTTCACTGAGGCCTTGTAACCACCCACACCCTATCAAAAGATTGTACATTATCCTCAATGTAAGTAAACAAAATATAAAGGACTGGGGTCAAAAGAAAACATACCTTGGCACCTAAGCATCTCTCTCAGTCTTGGGTTTCCTCCTAAGTAGCCCCTGATTTATTGTCGTGACACGACATAGGCTATCTGACTACTCAGACTTCATCAATAACCCACACCTCTATCTTCAGCTTATATGGCCTCTTCATCGACCTATAGACGTTGAATGTGACTTCTTCATCATTTAACCTAAACTTGAGGAGATCGGATTCCATGTACACTAGGGCTCACCCAGTAGCTAAAAAAGGCCTTCCCAAGATGACTGGGACTTCAAAATCCACTTCAAAGTCTAAGATCATAAAGTCCGCAAGGAATATGAATTTTTCCACCTTGACGAGGACGTCATGTAGGATTCCCACTAGCTTCTTCATAATTTGGTTAGTCATAAATAATCTTATCTTAGTAGGTGTAGGGGCTGCCAGGCCAAGCTTCTTGAAAATCACAAAGGGCATCAAGTTACGGATGGCACCAAGATCACATAATTCCTTTGCAAACTCCACATCCCGTATAGTGCAGGGAATAGTAAATGCTTCGGGATCCTCTCTTTTCTACACCAAGGATCAGGTAGAGATAGCACTGCAATGTTGGAGCTCTTGTGAGAGCTCCTAACTCACTGTGTGCTTCTTCGTCACCAGTGCTTTTATAAACGTGGCATATCTGGGCATCTTGTCCAGCACCTCTATCAGTGGGATGTTAATGAAAAGCTGCTTCAACATGGAAATAAAGTGTTTGAACTTACCTTCCTCCTATTTTTTCTTTAGTCTCTGTGGGAAGGGAGGAGGAGGTCGAGGAATGGGTCTCACCTATTTTGGCATGATATTACTTTCCTCGTTCTGAATACTATCATATCCAGTTTCAACCTATTTATCCACAACACCCTCATCACGAACCTCATCCTCATTATAGGCATTGGAGGATCAGTGGTCTGCTTCCCACTGCAAGTTGTGATGGCTATACACTGCCCTTCATTCTTAGAATTTAGAATAGTGTTATTGGGTAGAGTACCTTTATGGCATTGGTTAAGTTGGGTCTATATCTGGCTGAATTGGTGCTCATGATGCTTGATTGCAACATAATGAGACTCAATCTTCTGATTAGTGCTAGAGATGTTAGTCTTTATCTCCATGAGTGTCTCATTTTGCACATCAACTTTCTTAAAAAATCTATCAAACATCTCCTCAACTATGGATGAACTAGTACCAGATTCTTGATTATGGGGTGGAATATAGGTGCCTCTTCTGTATCCATCTCTGCGACTCTATTTATATCATAGAAGCCACCTCGATTATTGTTATTGTAAGCTCAATCTTATTCTTAGTTCTTCCCTTGGTTTCTTTTCCCTTGGCGCCAGTAGTCCTGATTGAACCCCTAGGTGTTAGTCCGGAAACCCACCGTCTGCTCAACTACGAAGCAAAAATCTTTCTCAAAGTAGGGTTCCTCGTACATGGGTGCTCAGACAGGCTGATGAGCGACGACATTCACCTTTTCCATATTTTGCTTCATCAGTAGCTCCACATTTGTATTAATCCGTGCAAGTTCCTACATCACCTCTTCACTAACTTGTGCTTGTACCGGAGTAGTAGTAATTGCAAATGAGGTCTTAGTTGTGGCTTTTTCTCTTGTGACCTATGCACAGTTAGTCTTGACCACCCGCTCTAGCCTTTCGGCGATCTCTTGGAAGGTATGATCTATGAATGATCCACCCATGATGGTATCGATAACTGCTTGCCCATTCTCATCAAGGGCTTTGTAAAAGATCTCCACCAAGGATTCATCTATGATCTTGTGGTCGAGAACCCTTCTCAGACACTTTGAAAATCTCTCCCATATAGCTCCAATCAAATCACCAGGCAGTTGTTCGAAGTTATTTATATCCTTCTTCAACTTGAGCTTTTTGGATATGGGGAAGTACCTTTCCAAAAAGGTCATCTGCAGTTCAGCCCAACTGGTGATCGAGCTCTGTAGGAGCTCAGCAAACCATAACGTTGCATTTCCAATAAGAGATAATGTGAAGACACAGAGCCCAACAATATCCATGGACAAGTTTTGATTCCCCATTACACTCTTGCAGACAAACATAACATTGTGCAGGTGATTGTATGGATCCTCTGATGGTAGGCCTGCAAACAACCAATAATTTTGTAGCATCTACAACAACCCACTTGACACAACAAAATTAGTGTCACCCGGAAGTGAAGGTAACATTATTGCTCCTGTGACATTTATAGCCATTGGGTTCAACCGATATTGGTTCCAATCATTAGCAGCGGCTTGAAGTCCCTTAGACTGTGGAATTATTATAGGTGGGTTGTCCCTATCTGGATTATGTGCATGGTTAGATGCATTATCAACATCATTGTTACCAGGTTGTCTGGCCATTCTTCTTCGTGTTTGCTCAATCTCTGGGTCAAAGGGAATCAAGGGAGTGCCTCAACTTCTTGTATTTGACATGCATTGCTCACCTACACCCTGTAACAAGACAAAAACAACAAAAAACATAAAATTAGGAAAATAAAGAGTAATCTATCAAATTATGTTGCACTAATCAAGTCTAGTCGTATTCCTCGACGACGACACCAATATGCTGGACTCCAATAATGCTCAGCACACACCTCTACTCAGAAGTTAAAGCGGTCGTAATAAAGTATTAAAACTAACAATGGTTAGGATCATTCCTATGAGGAATATGGTAGACTCCGGATTAGCATAACTTGTAAAGTGAATCGATTAACCCTACTATCTCCCAAAAAATAGGAAAATAAATACAAAGAGGGGGGTTTTTACAAGTAAAAGTAAACTCTAAACTAAAATCCACATGTTTGTAATCAAGAGAAAAGCGACCTAGGTCTGTCTATGTGTTCCCCATGACTTCCTAACTAAGTGCTCTTGGATACTTGCGACTCTTTGTCAGCGTGTAGGTGCAAGACAGTAAGCTATGTTATCCTAAACCCTTGATTTGGCGTGTAGATGAATTTCATCACATTACTTGATTCATCTCTGTGATGTTGCTTTACTAACCCTTACTCTATCCCAGTACAATCGTACTTATTTTAGTTAAATTGATTAGTTTAGAGAAATTGATCAACTCCTATTAATTAACTCTTTTTCTATTACTCACTTCCTTGATCTGACAAATGATACTAGGCTAGTTCTAACGTTGGCCAATATTAAAAATCAATTAAAGTGAAGAGATTAATAAATACATTCTAACACCATCCAAGAATTTGAAAGTTATCTAATTTTATCTTAGTTAGTCTGTCATAGTTTTCATAACCCTAGTTGTGGATTTAGCCACACATGCTTGGAGTGTTTTCAGAAATTATGCAAGAAGAAGACATAATTAAAATACTTACACACAAGTATAGATGAATATAAATCCAACTTCTCAATAGAATTGCAAACTTGAATCAAAAGATTTTAGTAATAGTCACAAAAATGATGTTCACAAATTCTCTATCTCTCTATCTCAATATATTCCTATTCTATTGCCATCTCTCTATAAAAATAACCTAAAAACCTATTTATAGTACTTAAAATACAAAGCTAAATTGAAATAGGATAACTATGTCAGCATCATTTACAGGTAGCTTTTATGACTCATGTAGCAGTTCACGACTCGTGGATCGGGGTCTTGTGCCTGCATGCACCTTTCATGAAACCATTCCACGATTTGTGTAGGATTCCACGACCCGTGAAGGATTTTATTTGAACCACTTTTAGCAACTCTTTAATCTCTGATCTTCATGACTGCACTCTATGGCTCGTACTATGGTCTACGACTCGTGGTCCTCTCTTGTAGAATGTGACTCAATTTTTACCCCTATACTGGAACATCAAACAAAGCCTTCTCTACGACTCGTGGAATGATCCATGACCCATAGAGGGTCTCGTAAACTATCAAAAACTCTGCAATTTTGCACTTCAAGCCCAAATCAAGCCTACACTGAAATCCTTCAAAATAAATATAAACGCACATCAAATCTACTAAAACTACTTTAAGAACACACAAAATCCCAAGTTTCAAACGTTAAAAGTTTTGTATTTTGGCAGCACATCACTCATCCTGCATGTTTGCCTTCTTCAACAGGTGATCAAACATCTCCTCAACTTTAGAGCTTCCAGTACTGAAATCTCGATTATGTGGTAGGACATATGGACCATTTCCATAACCATATTTGCATCCCCAATCAGAATCTTTGTCCTGGCCCATGTTCCTGTCAGAATAGCCTCCTCTATTGTTGTCTTTGAAGGCACCATACCTATTATAGTTCCGATCTTGGCGACAATAGTCTTGATTGGACCCTTGGGCATTGGTCTAGAAACCCTCCATCTGATTTGTTACGAAGTAAGTGTCCTCCTCATAATAAGAATCCTCGTACATGGGTAGTCTTAGATGTTGATGAGATACTGCATTTACACGTTCTTAGTTTTGCTGCATCAACAACTTCACACTTGTATTAATTCGAGCAAGCTCTTGCATCACCTCTTCACTTGCCCCTGTTTGCGACAAACTAGAACTAACTGAGAACGAGCTTTTATAGTTGACTTATCTCTCATCCCATATGCACTATTTGTCTTGACCACTCTTTCTATCCTTTCTACAACCTCCTGAAATGGACGATCTATAAATGAGCCTCCTATGATAGTATCAGCAACGACTTGGTTGTTCTCGTCCAGGGCTCAATAAAAGATCTCCACTGGGGCTTCATCAATGATCTTGTGGTCTAGTATACTCCTTAAACAATTTGTAAATATCTCTCACGTGTTACTGATGAAGCACCAAACACCTGTTCAAAGTTGTTGAGTTGAGCTTTCAACTTCAACTTCTTTGAGATTGGGAAGAACCTCTCCAAAAAGACCTTCTACAATTCTGCCCAAGTGGTGATTGAACTCTATGAGAGCTCAGATAACCATAGTGTTTCTTTTCATGTCAAAGAAAGTGGAAAAATACAAAGCCCAACAACATCCATAGGTAGATTGTGGTTTCCTATCATGCTCTTAAAGACAAACACAATATTGTGTAGATGGTTATGTGGATCCTCTAAAGGCAAGCCCGTGAATAACCCGTGATTCTGCTGCATTTGGTGTAACCCACTCGATACTACGAACTTTATGTCATCTGACAGTATAGGTAACACAATAGCTCCCGTGATATCCATCTCTATAGGGTCAAACCGATATTGATTCAATTGATTAGTTGCGGTTTGGAGAACCTATGGCGATGGGTTATTATTATCATTGTTCGGGTTTAGTGTTGCATTCACCGCATCATTTGTAGCATTGTTCACATTATCCTAGGTCATTCTCCTTAATGCCCTTTGGATCTCAGAGTCAAATGGAGTCAAGGGATTTCCTCGACTTTGAGTGTTGTGCATACACTACACCTACACACTAAAACAAAATAAAAACAAAAAAAAAATTGTGCAAATAAGGATTATTCCCAAACTACTTAAATCAAACAAGTCTAGTTGTATTCCTCGACAATGATGTCAAAATACTTGATGTCACTCAAGCTACACCTCCTTTTTGAAGGTTCAAATAATTGTTGTCAAGTGATATAACCTAACCAAGGGTAGGGTCGAACCCACAGGAAATATAGTAGACTCCAGAATAATTTAAAGTAAAGTGAGGTGATTAACCTACTTATCTCCCGAAAGGGGGGGTTGTAATTACAATAAAAAAAACCTAAACTAGTGCTAGTGTTGTGAAATAAGTAGAAGAAGTAACTGGAGAATTGTGTTCCCCATGATTCCCTAACTCAGTATTACCAATATAGACATAATCTTTTCTAGTGTGTAGCATGCAGAATGGTAAGTTAAATTTATCAAAACCTTTGATCCAGGTGAGAGGTAAATTTCACTACAGGATTTGATCCATCTCCACAGTGTGACATTACTAACCCTTACCTATTGTCCCAGTACAACCTCCCCTTGATCCAGTTTGGCTGATTAGATGAGAAAATATCAATCGAATCCTATTAATTATTCTCTTTTCCTATTCATTACTACCTTGATCTAGTTAGTAACACTACGCGAGTTCTAACGTTGGCCACCATTAAAAAGCATTTAAAACAAAGAGAAATAATCAATACATGCAAGTACACCTTCCAAGAATTACAAATTATCCAATTTTACTTTGTTAGTTCTTCATGGTTCCCACAACCCTAGTTGTGGATTTAATTACTCATGATTAGTGTAAATGCAAGAATCGTGATATTGAATAGCATAATTAAGCACTTACATGAATGAATTTAAGAACAAGAAATCAAAACTCTCCAATTGAAATCACAAGTACGAATCAAGAACATCAAATATTATTTTCCACATGATGGTATGATGTTCTCTCCCTAAAAACTGTCCAACTCTCTAGCCTCTCTAACTTATCTCAAAAAATAACCTAAAAATCTATTTATAATGTCTAATATACAAAGCCAAATCAAAATAGAAAAACTGAGTCGGCAGACTCTATGAACATTTCTATGGGTCGTATACTGTTCCATGGCCCGTAATCGGAGTTTTGTGGTCTTTTTTTGCAAAAATAGAATGGTCTTCTACGAGACCCATCTATGGGTCGTACAAAGATCTACGAACATGAAGGGTTTCATCTGATGACTTTTCATCGCTTCTCCACTTTCTGATCCTCAGGGTATGACCTCAACTCTACGACTCATGGAATACTTTATGGCTCATCTACATATTCGTAGATTCTTATTCAGAAAATTTTTCCTTCACTGAAATTTATTACGAAACCTCTTCCACGGCCTGTGAAATCTTCTATGGCCCGTAAAGGGTTTCATGGATCATCAAAATCTGCAATTTCAGCACACTTGGTCCAAAAATCATGCCAACCCTATAATCCTACAAAAGAATATAAAAACACATCAAATCTACTAACATCGCTATAAGAACACACAAAATTCCAAGTTTTAAGCTTCAAATGTACTGTATTTTGACAACACATCACTTGGGTGTCCCTTATGACCTCAGACCATATCCAACACACCTAAATTACTTAGGAAAAGACTTTAACATACACTCATAACTTTAGAGTTATTGGATCACCTAATTTCATAAAATTTCATATCGAAAATCAATCGATAAGGATGGTTTTAACTCAACTTTGTGTTAAGGAATTTTTGTGACCTTTATTCATCTCAAATTTATTATCCCACTATAGAATTGGATTTAATACTTATATTTAAGGTTAGAATCACTCAGTATGATCTCATACGCATAAAGGTGAAGTTTGAATCTTAACTTAGAAACTTTTAAGGTGTTACACCCCCCTTATTAATTTAGTTAAATTACTTTATTATGATTTTTGAACTAGGTGAATTGCCTCATGTGATTTTGAAAAGGACTTTTTTTTATGAATGATAACTTTGAGAATTTGTGGGTCTTTCAAAAGCTTGGGTTCAAAATGACAAACAAAAGGAGAAATTTTCATCCTAATTAAATGTTAATGATATTATTCTTTTTTATGTTGTTTTATAAATTGAAAAGACTTGGATAATGGTATTGAATGAAATTCTTTATCATAAATGAGTCTTTAGTTTTCAAAGGACAGATTAAACTTTGATGGTGGCATTGATGTTCAATGCTTTATCATAAATGAGTATTTAATTTTCAAAAGATCAATTAAGAGTTATAAATGGGTAACTATACAATGTTGTATGATTACAATAACTTGCAAATCTTGGTATATTGATACCTCTAAAAATATTTATTTGAATAATATTAATAAATAAAAACTTGTAATAATTTTAAAAGCACTCAAGTGAGTTTGGGTAGTATCATCGAGAAGGTACAAAGTCCTCTTGAATCATCACCTAAAACTTTTGTCGATATAAGAGGTCCTTGTCCTGAAATATGATCGGTCATTGTAGTTTGTTAATAGGAACAACCTTTACAGTCTTTTCTTTGGGAGAGTTTGGTCAGCCAAATTCTTATATGTCTCAATTCATGTTGTATACATGGATTAGGACCCTTGATCTGGAGAAGTCCGGTTCCATATAGCCTGTAGATCACATTATTGTCGATAAACACTACCTTACTCAAGATTCATGATATTTGGAAGTTTTATGTTTAAATGCTTTGATTTGCACTTATAATTTTGCCTTGCCTTTATGGTTGTATTTTAAGTATGTGTAATGTTGTCCCTTCCTTGGGGTTTCATATCAGTACTTGTTGTACTAATATAATCATCCTTGGACACTATATCATTTCATGATGTAGGATTGAAGACACATGTTTGTGGTTTTTGTCAGTGGTAGATCTTTTAGGGACATCAGTTAGCACTGTAATGAGCTTTCCATTCTTTAGAAAATGGACTCTTCTTTTACCAAGACTTTCCTTTGATTTTCATGGTATATCAAAGGCCATGTCCCCACTAAATCCTTCTATTCCATTTTATGTGGTACCCTTTCCTTTTTGGTCCATCACAAAAAGAATGTCACCTTACTCTAATTGAAAATAGTTTAACTTTAAAATTCCTGTTTTACCCTTAATGAAATGATTCCTAGCCACACAAATATCTAACAATTATTTTACCACAAGTTTTAAAAGACTTTTTTTCCTTAAGCATATGCCAAGTCAAAGGGTGCCACATAAAATGGGACGAAGGGAGTATTATTTTGTTAATAGAATTTTTGTAAACCTATGACTGGTTGGAATTGGTTTTCTTTAAGATCCAAATTAGCTTTTCTCTTTTGAATTCTTTTGAATATTAATTGGAGTAAACCTTATCTTGGGCATTGGTATTTAAATTAATAATTGTATTGTATTATCTGGGTTAAGTAGGTTGGTTGATACTCTAGAGCGTAATGAGGTTCTGAGTGTTATGTCATGTCTAGAGAGGGATCTCGAAGTGTGATAAACTTGGTATCAAAACTTAAGGTTCAAGTTCCCTACGATAATTATAAAACCATGTCGAGTAAAGTCCTTTTTATGAGTGCGTAGCATGCCACACTAATAACGAGGAGGCTGTGAGATACTTAAGAAATGTTTTCCCTTTTTTTCGTTCTTCAAATCATGCAATTGAGCTGCCCATAATTAACTCATCCAAACTTTCTACATTGCTTTAATTTCATAATTAGCTATGCCTTTATTTTGAGATGACAACCGTGTTTAAAGCTCATATTTCTAACGGCGGGATCTTTTCATATTTAGTCATCAAAAGGCTAAGAAATTTGCACTAGGACTTAAGAGGAGTCCATTAGTGCATCAAAGTTTGTTGGTTCAAGTGTATACCCTTATTTTCATGAATTGTACAGTTGAGCTAAGGTAGGATGGGTATTCAGGTTCTCTCATAGTTTTGTCTAAATGCCAACTTAAGAGAATGTATATGTATCTGAATATTAGGTAGCTTTTTCATCCAAAATAAAGTATAAACTAGGGTTGTGACCCATGAGTAGTGAAATGACCTCAAAGCTT
The DNA here is from genome assembly GCA_038996855.1 of Solanum aculeatissimum. Taxonomy (NCBI): domain Eukaryota; kingdom Viridiplantae; phylum Streptophyta; class Magnoliopsida; order Solanales; family Solanaceae; genus Solanum; species Solanum aculeatissimum. Next base: position 3,066 of record JBCEWC010000958.1, on the reverse strand, counting down.
GAAGTGTGGAGTCATAAGTTTAGAAGTTTAAGAGTGGGAATAGAAACTGATCGAATAAGATAGAGAGGATATTGTGCCCATTGATTGAGATTAAGGTGGTACGTCCTTATGGTGTTGGTTACAGCCTAGCAAGACTAGAAATGTTTTATGATAGTCCATAGAAAATGGTGGTTAATTAGTTAAGTTGCTTTTAAGTTTAGTTGAAATAAGGAAGGAGTTCCCAAAGAACAATTGTAGATAGTCAATGGAAAGATAAGGGTGGTTAAGAATTTACAAGTATAAGATACAATTGGTGGTTTTGTGGAAGAACTCCTTGTTGTTTAGTACTATACACATGGTTTAAATGTAGTATGGGTAGATAGATGAGATGTAAAGAGGAAGAATGTGCTAAAACGATGTGAGCCCTTTGTATAGAACTAAATCCCTTTGAATTTGAAGGATATGAGGATAGAAGCTTAATGCTAGTAGACTAAGGAGTGAAAACTAAATTGTTAAGTGTTAATGAATGGGGATGTGTATTCCCACGAGAGTTAAGTTTTAGGATGATGACAAATTTGGTATAGTTAGAAGTAGTGTCTCTGAAAGTGATGGTCTAGAAAGAAGTTAATACCTTTTAAATATAGTATTCATGTTTATAAAATTACCCATCACATCAAGTATTGTGCTTATCGATGTAGTTATACAATAGGTAGGTAAATCTAGGATGGTAACCTTGAGACTAAGGGAGAGATGATAAGCATTGAACCATGGCAGGCCTTAAGCTTCATAGAGGGGTATATGATCGATGACTTTCAGATGAACCCCTTCTTATTCTAAAGTATTCCTCAATACTTCAGTTTAAGGGAGTTGTACATGACATGATAACTTTCAATGGAGCTTACATGATCATGATAGCAAAGGGAAGCGGCTCCCCTTCAGTGCCATTCCCCTCCATTTCCTCCGGTCCCCTTCTTGATTTATGACATGTGTCATTTGTTAAATGTATGACTTGGATTCTTTCTATCAAACATCCCCATAAAAAATAAACTCACCACTTCTCTAGTCATTCGCACATACACAATGAATTTAAAGCCAATGTGATAGTTAAAATTATTATTCCTAATTCTTTTTGAAAAATAAATTCTGCTTCTTGGTGTAATTTTAAGGCTTTAAACAAAAACGTTATTATTTTAAATTCATTGTGTGTATGTGCGAATGACTAGAAAAGTGGTGAGTTTATTTTTTATGGGGATATTTGATAGAAAGAATCCAAGTCATACATTTAACAAGTGACACATGTCATTAATCAGGAGGGAAAACAGAGGAAATGGAGAGAAATGGCACTAGAGGGGAGCCACTTCCGATAGCAAAGGCTGCTACGTCCTTACATAGTTACATTTAGTGCCAATTATGTGTGAAATGAATGTTGAAGGTAGAATCCACGTATAAGACAAGATTAACTACTGAAGTAGTATTTTTTTTCCATAATAGAAACTATACACAATGTAATGTTTCGTACAAGATAATTAAAGCATGAAGATATATATAATAAGTGAGATTTTGACCAAACTAAGCCATTATTTAAACTAATTTACTAAAATAATATGTTTTAATTTTTTTTTACAAAACTAGTATAAACGTATTTGTCAGTAACGTTTTAGACTATTTTTATTTTAAAATCTAGCTGACGGTGCTAAATACATAAATGTTACTCACAGTAACGTTTTAAGAGTAAACCGTATTTCTGAAATACGTTTTATAAAACGTTACTCACAAGTATGTTATATCCTTAAAACGTTACTGTGAGTAACGTTTCTTAAGAATCCAATCACGAGTCCTGCAGATATAGAATCGAATCCTGCTTTGCAGGGGAGGTCAAATCGTCAACTATAAAACGTAACTGAGAGAAACGTTTAAGTAAAAAATGTTACCGTCAGTTACGAGACTCTGTAAAGTGACTTCAAGCTGATCATATACGTTTATAAAATGAATGTGACCACCATTGTTGAATTTTTTATCAAGAAACTTCATCAGGTAAGTTAAGTTAATAGAATGATGTTAATTTTTTATTATAACTCTAAATTTATTTTTTTGATTTATTAATTATAAAAGAAATGTCTTTTTTTTTATGTGTAGGATAACAATGGCAAACTTTGAACATCATGTGATGGTTGCTTTGTATTGGGGGTGGTGAAATTATTGCTGATATGAACGGATTTAGGTATTCTGAATGTGCTAGAATGATTATTAGCATGTCTACCTCAACTAACTATGTTGAATTAGTTGGATTGTTGCATGAGAAAATGGAAACAAATAATGAAAATATTCAAATGGATATTTCTGGAAAATATCTATGTTCAATTCAAGGTGACAATATAAGGTTCATTGAATTTAAAATTGAGAATGACCAATCTTTGTTACAATTCCTTTTCATACCTCAAAATTTTGTGGATAAGATTGATATAAATATTTTGGAGATGTATGTAAAGATCAAAAAAGTAAATCAAAATGATGTATTTCAAATTAGTGGTCAACATGGTTATCACATGAATCTATTGGCTCAAAATTATGGATTTGCCACGGTTAGTCAATCACATTTTGCAGAACCGATTGCTCAACCATCATTCTAGAGATTGTCGATGCATGGTCATCGATCATTTGATGAAGGCTCAAGTAGCAAAATTCATATTGATAATAGCCACAAGGAATATGAGGCAAGGTAAAATAACAACTTTATATTTAATTGAATTTTAGTATAATAATTTAATAAGATAGATTTTTATGTCCGTATATACAAATTATATCCTATTAATTGAAGAAATAACCTTTTAGAATACAAATTATCACTTTAAAAACAAGTTTCTGTATTCCATTATCTTGCTAAAATTTAAAACTAATATATTTTTTTCACAGGGATAATGAGACCAATGTTGATCTATATAATGATGTAAATGCTGAAATTAGTGATGAAAGTTTAGAAGAAGATGAACCTTCAAAAGATGATGACGAAAGTGAACCTGATGAAGATGTCGATGATACTAGAGATTTTTCTCAAAATGATACTAGAGTAAGTCTTCATAATCAATA
>JBCEWC010000957.1:0-46530 GCA_038996855.1 Solanum aculeatissimum | reverse complement strand
GTCCCACCTGGGACTCTTTCCAGGCTCGTTATAGACCCATCAATATAATTTTTTGGGAAAGTTGTTCCTGAGCCCAGGGAAGCGCCAGGAATCGTGGGCTACCACTCACGAAAAAGGGCTCAAATCGCTTGTTTCCTGTTCCTTAGTCCATAAAGTCCTATCAGGCAATATCCAATTTTTTCGGGCTACCTGGGCTTTCTTTTGGGCTCGTTAAGGACTCTTTGGTATAATTTTTCAGGAATGTTGTCCCTAAACCCTGGGTAGCGTCAAGAACCATAGGCTAACACCCACAAAAATGGGCTCAAATTGCCCGTTTCCTATCCTTTGGCCCATAAAATCCTACCAGGCGATCACCAATGTTGCAAGGCTGCCTAGGCCTTTTACCGGGCTCTTTATGGAACACTCGGTATAATTTTTCGAGAAAGGTTGCCCCAAGCGCAGGGCAACACCAGGAACCATGGCCTGACACCCACAAAAAAGTGCCCAAATCACTTGTTTCCTGTTCCTTGGCCCATAAAATCTTACCAGGCGATCTCCAACGCCGCTAGGACACCTGGGCCTCTTTCCGGGCTTGTTACAAAACCCCTGGTGTATGTTTTTGGGAATGTTGACCCCGAGCCCCGGGTAGCACCAAGAATAGTGGGCTAACACCCATGAAAAAGGACCCAAATTGCATGTTTCATGTTCCTTGGATCATAAAATCCTACTAGCTGATCTCCTATTACACCAGACCACTTTGGCCTCTTTTCGGGCTCGTTACGGACCCCTTTGTATAATTTTTAGGTAAAGTGGTCCCTAAGCCCCAGGAAGCGCCAGGAACCGTGGGCTAACACCCACGAAAAAGGGCCCAAATCACATGTTTTCTTTTCTTTGGCCATAAAATCCTTCCAGGAGATCTCCAATGCCATTGGCCCACCTGGGACTCTTGTCAGGCTCGTTACGAAACCTTCAGTATAATTTTTCAGGAATGTTGGCCCCGAGCCTTGGGCAGCGCCAGGAATCATGGGCTAACACCCACAAAAAAGGGGCTCAAATCGTCTTTTTCCTGTTTCTTGGCGCATAAAACCCTACCAGGCAATCTTCAATGCCGCCGATCCACCTGAGCCTCTTTATGGGCTCGTCTTGGACCCCTCCGTATAATTTTTTGGGAAAGTTTTCCCTGAGTCCAGGCAGCACCAAAACCGAGGGCTAACACCCATGAAAAGGGCCCAAATCGCCTATTTCTTATTCCTTGGCTAATAAAATCCTACTAGGTGATATCCAATGTTATTGGGCCACCTAGGCCTCTTTACAGGCTCGTTACAGACCCCTTGGTATAAATTTTTGAGAAAGTTGGCCCCGAGCCCGGGCAGCACCAGGAATCGTGGGCCAACACCCACGAAAATGGACTCAAATTGCCTATTTCCTATTCCTAAGCCCATAAAATCCTACCATACGATCTCCAATGCCGTCGGTCCACCTAGGCCTTTTTTCAGGTTCGTTATGGACCCCTCAATATAATTTTTCGAGAAAGTTATTAACGACCCCAGGGCAGCGCCAGGAACCGTGGACTAACACCTATGAAAAAGGGCCCAAATCATTTGTTTCCTATTCCTTGGCCCATACAATCCTACCAGGAGATCTCCAATGTCGTCGGGCCATCTGGGCCTCTTTTTAGGCTCGTTAAGGACCCTTTGGTATAATTTTTCAGTAATGTTATCCCTAAACCCTGGGCAGCACCAGGAACCAAGGGCTAACACCCACGAAAATGGGCCCAAATTGCTCGTTTCCTGTCCCTTGGCCCATAAAATCCTACCAGGCGATCTTCAATGATTCAAGGCTACCCTCAGTATAATTTTTTGGGAAAGGTTGCCCCGAGCCCAGGGCAACACCAGGAACCGTGGTCTGACACCCACGAAAAAATGCCCAAATCACTTGTTTCCTATTCCTTGTCCCATAAGATCCTACCAGGCGATCTCCAATGCCGCCAGTCCCCCTGGGCCTCTTGTCGAGCTCGTTATGGACCCCTCAATATAACTTTTTGGGAATGTAGTCCCCGAGCCCAGGTAACGCCAAGAACCGTGGGCTAACACCCATGAAAAAGGATCCAAATCGCCTATTTCCTATTCTTTTGCTCATAAAATCCTATCAGCTGAGCTCCTATGCCGTCGGTCCACTTGGGCCTCTTTCCAGGCTCGTTACGGACCCCTCAGAATAATTTTTTGGGAAAGTTATCCCCGAGAAGCGCCAGTAACAGTGGGCTAACACCCATGAAAAAGGGCCCAAATTGCGTGTTTCCTGTTCCTTAGCCCATAAAATCCTACTAAGCGATCTCTAATGCTGCCGGGCCACCTGAGCCTCTTGTCGGGCTCATTAGGACCCCTTGATATAATATTTTAGGAAAGTTGTCCCCAAACCCTGGGCAGCGCCAAGAATCATAGGCTAACACCCATGAAAATGGACCCAAATTGCCCTTTTTCTTTTTCTTGGCCCATAAAATCCTACCCGACAATCTTCAATGTTGTCGGGCCACCTGGGGCTCTTGCCAAGATCGTTAAGGACCCCTCGGTATAATTTTCAATGATAATTGGCCCCGTGCAACGCCAGGAATTGTGGGCTAACACCCATGAAAAGGGGCCAAAATCGCCTGTTTTCTGTTCCATGGAACATAAAATCCTATCAAGCGATCTCAATTATCGTTGGGCCACCTGGGACTCTTTCTAAGCACTTTACGGATGCCTTGGTATAAATGTTTGAGAAATTTGGCCCCAAGAAGCGTCAGGAACCGTGGGCTATCACCCACGAAAAATAACCCAAATCTTCTTTTTTCCTATTCCTTGGCCCACAAAATCCTACCAGGTAATCTCTAATGTTTTTGAGACACCTAGGACTCTTGTTGTGCACATTACAAACCCCTTAGTATAAATTTTCAGGAAAGTTGGCATCGAGCCCCGGGCAGCGCCAATAATTGTGGGCTAACGCCCATGAAAAAGGGCTCAAATTACCTGTTTTCTGTCCCTTAGCCCATCAAATCCTACAAGGCAATCTCTAATTCTGCCACCAAGGCCTCTTACCGGGCTCGTTATAGACCCCAAGGTATAATGTTTTAGGGAAAGTTGGCCCCGAGCCCCTCACAGCGCCAGGAACCGTTGGCTAACACTTATGAAAAAGTGCCCAAATTGCATATTTCTTATTCCTTGTCCCATAAAATCCTACCAGGAGATTTGCAATGTCGTTGGGCCACCTGAGCCTCTTTTTGAGCTCGTTACGGACCCCTCGGTATAATGTTTTGAGAAAGGTTGCCGCGAGCCCTGGGCAGCACCAGGAACCGTGGGCTAACACCCATAAAAAAGAGCCCAAATCACTTCTTTCCTGTTCCTTAGCCCATAAAATCCTACCAGGTGATCTCTAATGCCGCTGGGCCATCTGGGCCTCTTTCCAGGCTCGTTACAGACCCCTTGGTATAATATTTTGGGAAAGTTGGCCCCAGGCCTCGGGCAGCGCCAGGAACCGTAGGCTAACACCTACAAAAAAGGGCCCAAATAGCCTATTTCCTGTTTCTTGGCCTATAAACTCCTACCAAGTGATCTCTAATGCCGTAGAGTCACCTCAACCTCTTTATGGGTACTTTACGGACCCCTCGATATAAATTTTCTGGAATGTTAGCTCCGAGCCCTGGGCAGTGCTAGAAACTATGGGCTAATACCCACGAAAAACTGTCAAAATTGCATGTTTCCTATTCCTTAGCGCATAAAATCCTACCATGTGTTCTCTGGTGTTGTCAAGCCACCTGGGACTATTGGCAGGCTTGTTACGAACCCACTTGTATGATTTTTTGAGATAGTTTGCCCCGAGTCCCGGGCAGCGCCAGAAACTGTGGGCTAATGCCAGCAAAAAACTACTGAAATCATCTATTTCCTATTCCTTAGCCATAAAATCCTACTAGCTGTCCTACGGTGCCGCCGGGCTACCTGGGACTCTTGAAGGGCTCGTTACGGACCCAATCATATGATTTTTTGGGAAAGTTGATCCCGAACATCAAGAAACGCCAAAAATTGTGGGCTAACTCCCACAAAAAACTTCCAAAATCGCCTGTTTCCTACTCCTTACCCTATAAAATCCTACAAGGCGTCCTCCAGCGCCGCTGGGCTACATGAGACTCTTGGTGATCTCATTACGGATCCACTCGTATGATTTTTTGGGAAAGTTATCCCTGTGCCCCTGGCAGCACCAGAAACTGTGGGCTAACACCCACGAAAAACTATCATACTTGCTTATTTCTTGTTTCTTGACCCATAAAATCCTACTAGGCATCCTCGGACACCGCCGGGCCACCTGGGACTCTTGGAGGTCTCATTACGAAACCAATCATATGATTTTTCAAGAATATTGGCCCTAAGCCCCGGCCAGCGTCGAAAATCGTTAGCTAACACACACGAAAAATATTAAAATCACTTGTTTCCTATTTCTTGCCTATAAAATTCTACCAAGCATCCTATGACAATGCCAGGACACTTGTAACTCTTGAAGGGATCGTTACGAACCTACTCATATGATTTTTTGGTAAAGCTGGCCCCGAGCCCCGGGTAGCGCTAAAAATTGTGGGCTAACACCCATAAAAAATTGTCAAAATTGCATGTTTGTTGTTATTTGGCCCATCAAATCCTACCAGGTGTCCTCCGCCTCTGATGCTGCTGAGCCACCTGGGAATCTTGGTGGGCTCATTACGGACCCACTCGTATGATTTTTTGAGAAAGTTGGCGCCAAGCCCCGGGCAACGCCAGAAATCGTGGGCTAATACCCACGAAAAACTGTCAAAATCGCTTGTTTCTTATTCCTTGGCCCATAAATTCCTACCAGGCATCCTACGGCACCACCAAGTCACCTGAAACTCTTGGTGGGCTCATTACGGACCCACTCATATAATTTTTCAGGAAAGTTGACCCAGAGCTCCAGGCAGCGCCAAAAACTGTGGGCTAACACTCACAAAAAAGCTGTCAAAATTGTATGTTCTTTTTTCTTGGCCAATAAAATCCTACTAGGCATCCGCCGGTGCCACCGGGCCACCTTCGACTCTTGGCGGGCTCGTTACGGACCCATTCATATGATTTTTCATGAAAGTTAGCCCCAAGCCCTAGGCAACGCCAGAAATCGTGAGCTAACACCCACGAAAAACTGTTGAAATCGCTTGTTTCCTGTTCCTTGGCCCATAAAATCCTACCAGGTGTCCTCCGGCGCTGCTGGGCCACCTGGGACTCTTGGCTGGCTCGTTACAGACCCACTCGTATGATTTTTCGAGAAATTTGACCTCAAGCCCTAGGCAACACCAGAAACCTTGAGCTAACACCCACGAAAAACTATTGAAATCACTTGTTTCCTGTTCCTTGGCCCATAAAATCCTACCAGATGTCTTTTGGCGTAGCCACGTGCAGATCAGGCGAAGGTCATTGGAATTCTTCCCCAAGTCATTTTAGACAACTCTATAAAGGTTTCACATAAAAATTGATTAAAAATCATACCAACAAAAAATTCATAGGCTTACACATTTAAAATGAAGAAAATCGCCTAATTATTGTCGAGTGGCCCTAAATGCTAAAAAATGTCGTGCGGTTTAGGATGACACTATTGAAAATTTTTCCAAGGTCATTACAGACTATTTTGTAAAGGTTCGCAAAAAAATTAATGGGAAGTCATGCCACTAAGAAAGTTCATGGAGAGAAATCACCTAATTTCTATTAAGTGGCCTCTAAACACTAAAAAATGTCATACATATTAGGCTGAGGCTATTGTAATTTTTATCTAGGTCGTTATGGATGATTCTGTAAAGATTTCATAAAAAAGTTAATTGAAATCCATACCACCAAATAATCCATGGGTTAACGGACATGAAAAATGAAAAAAAAAAATTGCCCAACATCTGTTGAGAGACCCCTAAATATTAAAAAAAATGCAATGTGGATCAGTCGAGACTATTGAAATTCTTTTCCAGGTCATTACAGACTAATATATAAAAGTTTCATGGATAAATTAACCAGAATCTATACGACAAAAAAATAGTTCATGATCTAACAAACACGAAAAATAGAGAAAATCGACTTATTCCTATTAAATAGCTCTTCAAGGCTAAAAAACACCATGCTGATCAGGATGAGGCTATTGAAATTCTTACCTAGGTCATTATTGACGGTTTTATAAAGGTCTCAGAGAAAAATTGATCGAAAATTATACCACAAAGAAATCATGGACTAACACACACGAAAAATAGAGAAAATCACTTAATTCCTATAAATGGACCCTAAATGATAAAAAAAATATCATGCAAATCAGACCGGGGCTACTAGAATTCTTCCTCAAGTAATTATGGACGGTTCTATAAAGGTTTCACAAAAAATTGATTGAAAATCATAACACCAAAAAATCCATGGACTAAACACAAAAAATGGAGAAAATTACTTAATTTCTATTGAGTGACCTCTACATACGAAAAAATGCCGCATGGATCAAGCCAAGGCTATTAGAATTGGTCTTTAGGTCATTACAGACGGTTCTATAAAGGTTTCATAGAAAAATTGATCAGAAGTCATGTCACAGAAAAATTCATAGATTGACACAAAAGAAGAATGGAGAAAATCGCCTAATTCCCATTGAGTGGTCCTTAAATGCTTAAATATGTTGTGTGAATGAGGTCGTGTCTGTTGGAATTAATTTTCAGGTCATAACAGACAGTTATACGAAGATTTCATGAAAATTGATCGAAAGTCATAGTATAACAAAATTCATGGGCTAAGACACGAAAAATTGAAAAAATCGACTAATTCTTACTGAGTGACCCCTGAATGCTAAAAAATGTCATGTGAATTAGGTTGAGTCTATTGAAATTCTTCCCTGGGTCATTACAAACGGTTCTGTAAAGGTTTCACCGAAAAATTAATCGAAAGTCATACCATCAAAAATTTGACTAACACACAGAAAATAGAAAAAATTACCTAATTTCTATAGAGTGGCCCCTAAATGCTAAAAAATATTGCACAGATCAGTCTGTGACTATTGAATTTTTTTTCTAGGTCATTATGAACGATTTTGTAAAGGTTTACAAAAAATTAACTGAAATTCATACCATCAAAACTATATCAGCTAACACATACTAAAAATGAAAAAATTGTCTAATTCTTGTTGAGTACCCCTAAATGCAAAAAAAATGTCTTGCAGATTTTTTCAAGCTCATTATAGAGTTGGAGAAATAGTGCATATAGCCTCTTCACTGTCTACAATATGTCTGGACATTTAGGAGCTATTTAATAGGAATTAAGTGGTTTTCTTAGTTTTTACATGTGTTAGCCCATGAACATTCTGGTGATAAAGCTTTCGTTCAATTATTTTGAAAAATACTTTATAGAACCTTCTGTAAGGATCGGGGGAAGCAGTACATATAGCCTCATCATGATCCACCATATTTTTAGACATTTAATAGAAATTAAGAATTTTTTTTAGTTTTTTGTGTGACTTCCATGAATATTCTGGTGAATGATTTCTGATTGATCTTTTTTAAAAAAAAACAATTATGGGATTTTCCATAATGATTTAGGGGTACAGTACGTATAGCCTCAGCATGATCCACAATATTTTTCAATATTTAGGAGTCATTTAATAGAAATTATGTGAATTTCTCAATTTTTGTGTATGTTAACTCATGATATTCTAGTGATATAACTTCTAGTGATATAACTCAATACGTATAGCCTCACTATGATCCATAGTACTTTTGATATTTAATAGGACTTAGACGATTTTCTTAATTTCTTGTGTGTGCTACTCCATGAATATTCTGGTGACAAGACTTTCGGTTGATTTTTTGAAAATCTTTATAGACCCCTTTATAATGAATTAAGGGAGCAGTATGTGTAGCTTTACCATAACTTGTGATATTTTTAAGCATTTAGGATCCATTTAATAGGAATTAGGCCGTTTACTTAGTTTTTTTAATGTGTATTAGCTCATGAATATTCTGCTTATATGACTTCTGGTTGATTTTTTCAAAAATACTTTGTGGGACCCTTCGTAATGAGTCGGGGGAGCAGTACATAGAGCCTCACCATGATCAATGGTATTTTTGAACATTTTTAGAGCCATTTAATAGAAATTTAGATGATTTTCTTAGTTTTTCATATGTATAAATATTCTGGTGATATGAGAGACCATCCATAATGAGTTGGAATAGCACTACATATAGCCTTATCATGATCTACGATATTTTTAGGCATTTAGGAGCTATTTAATAAGAATTAGATGATTTTCTTAGTTTTGTGTATGTTAGTCCATGAATATTTTGATGTTATGACTTTCAATCGATATTTTTGTAAAAATATTATAGGACTCTCCACATGATCCAATAGAAATTAGGCAATTTTCATTTATGTTAGCCCATAAATATTCTAGTGATATGGCTTTTGATTGATTTTTTTTATAAAAAAATTACGGGATATCTATCTAATCCGATCGATTACGTAAAACCCGCGAACCTTCCATAATGTGTTGGTGGAACAATACGTAAAGCCTCACCATGATCCATGGCATTTGTGGATATTTATGAGCCTCACTTAATAGAAATTATACAATTTTCTTAGTTTTTCGCATGTGTTAGCCATGAATATACTGATGATATGATTTTCGACTGATTTTTTAAGAAAAAACTTTATAAGATCCTCCGTAGTAAGTTGAGGGAGCAATACACATAGCCTTACCATAATCCTTTGAATTTTTGGGCATTTAGGAGTCATTTAATAGGAATTAAGTAATTTTCTAAATTTTTTGTATGGGTTAGCTTATGAAATATTCTGATGATATGACTTTTCATCAATTTTTTTGAAAAAACTTTTTGAGACCCTCCATAATAAGTTGGGTGAGTAGTACGTATAACCTTACAATAACCTACGACATTTTAGGATATTTAGGAGTCATTTAATAGTAATTAGACGATTTTCTTTATTTTTGTGTGTATTAACTCATGAATATTCTAATGATATGAATTATTATAATAATACTCCAACAACTCATCTGTTATACTTTTTCTTTAATCCTTTTAAAAACATTTTAAAAAATTGGTATTTTTTTAATTGACACATTTAAGATCACGAGAATTAAAAATAATTTAATATATTATATATATTTTTTAAAATTATAAATTTAATATTTTTATTTTCTTTTATGGACAAATAAATTAAAATATAAATAAATACTTTGATTAATTGTTGCACTGGTAATTAATACATGAAGGTCCCAGCTGTTGTTGGATTAGTGTTGTCATGTCTTTAAAAAGAAAATTAAAAAAAAATTGCATTATCAGAAATCCAACAAATGCCATCATCACCTTTATCTTTTCAAAAAAAAAAAATATATCTCATTTTACTGTTTTGGAGTTTGATTAATTTGAATTTATATCGAAAAATTTTATTGTGCGAGTAAAATGCATTTGATCAATGGTAATTTTATATTTAAATTGGCTGGAAGTTGAAACATCTGATTAAAGATGAAAAAGTATTTATCATTTCACTACCATAATTAGTAGTTTATAACGTGTATATTATTTATTGTGTTAGAAAATTCATTTTGAAAGTAAAGCGCTCCTTATCAAAAACGATTTTATATTCAAGATTTCAAACTGAAAAAATCAAAATATCTGATTAATGATTAATAAGCGTTTATCGCTCTATCACAATCTTTGATGATTTTTAGTTGTTATATTTGCATGTTTTTAAAGGATCAACTAATTTGAATTTGCACCGTAAAATTCAATCAAAGATATGACATATGTCTCTGTCTATTTTGTTGAATACACCTCACCAAACTATTCCAACATTATTCTTGTAAGTTCGGCTTCTGGCAGCAATATGCTTGGTCTCGCTTATGGAGTCAAATTAATATATTCTAAGAAGAAAGATTGGAATATCAATCTCATCGAGAATAACAAGTTTTGTAGCTAATTCCATATAATAACAAGAATAAATTTACACCAACATTGGTTGTGATGCACTGATAGGAGTGCTTCACCCTTAACCAGAGATTTTCTGGTTCGACTAATCCATATTCGCTTAGTATAAAATCAATTAGAGAGGGGAAAACTCCTCCCTATCTAGAGTTTCTCCATTCCCAATGCTCGAATCTAAAACCTCTGATTCTGTATGTCAAACTCTCATTATGACACTAATTGCAAAAGAATATTTAGTTACAATAATTTAAAGATGTCAATTATTACATCTAAATCTTGTTACAAAAATGTAAAAAATTGGTTGAAAAATGGTAAAAGAGGACTTGTTTCAAGTAGACAACCTATTTCTCTCAATATCTTTCAATTCAACAAATAGTTGTTCAGATCTAATAGACTCTCTAACTTACTGTCAAAACTTGTACTCATTCGCGTTAATGAGCAGATACAAGGAGCTCGCGCAGCTACATTCTGCATTTTCAAAACATCGTATGTTGCTGAGGCAAGAGATTCAGACAACTCTTCATCGTTGATCACGAGTTCTCTTCCGATGTTTCTGTCTCATCCCCTGTTGAATGAAAGACAAAATTTACAAGATCACACTTAACTGAAGTTTCCAAAGTAAAGTAGTGTGTGTTTTTTTAGCTAGGAGGTCACGGGTTCAAGTTGTGGAAACAGACAGTCATAGAAATGGACCAAATGTGGTCCTCAAAAGGAAGTATAGTAGAATGTGGTGACTCAGAATGAGCGCTGCGTATCAAGCAGAAGACAGCATGCAACCTGCCTTCAATTGTTTAACGTTACGGTGCATAGTATCAAAATCATGAAGAGCACAAGATTTACTCGACAGACAACTTTCGTCAAATATTCCAGAGCATAAAATCTAGCGGACAAGAAGAGAAAAAACTCCAAAAAGAATCATGTGATTAAATTGTATCGATAGCAAGATAGATAAGTATTACCAAATAGTGATTTGATTGTTGGCTTCTTGGGCTTGATAGTTGTCTTCTCCAGTTCAACTGTTAAAACAAAAGGACATCGAAGTCAATGATGATTGTACTTATCAGCAAAGCTTTATAATGTATACAATGACGAACAAAAATAAAAGACAGCAAATGCAAGGCAACTAATTGTCCTTTGTACTGATGATGTCTGAGACGTTTGAGGGCTCTCAGATGTCCAATTAGTGAGAATTGAATGAAAGACGAACAACCACAATGAACGTAATTATGTTCAAACAACTAGCATCACTTTGTCAGAAGTAATACTAAATATCGTTAGCATTTCAGTTTCAGTACTCAAAAGACTTCAACTTTAATTTATGGAGTTTAAGCTTAGCTGGTAGGTACTATCACAAGAAAGAAATAGGCATAACACATAAACAGACACTCAAACTTGGCCTCAGATGGCAAGTAAGCACTCCAACTTTGATAGTGCACATCTAGATATCTCAACTTGGTCTTCATTGGCAACTAAATACTCCAACTAGTCTCCACTGTGTCTCGCTGACATGACACATAAATTTTGGAGGTGTCTTAGATGAGCATTTTATAAGTTGGAGAGTTCAACTGAAACAATGGAGATGAGTTGAGGTGCATACTCGAAGCTAAGAGTGTTTCATTGCCAGTTGAGGCCAAGTTAAAGTGCCTATCTATGTATTATACCAAAGAAATAAAAGCAGCAAACAGCAACGGAGAAGAAATTAACAAAACAAGGTTCAACCATGTAATGTATGTTTAAATTAGAATCTCACTATGTTATTGTGCTTTGATATCATGAGAGAAGAAGCAAGAATCGGTTTCAAGAAAAAGTCATCCATGAAAAAGTGAGAACACAAATTGGTAACAGTATTGACTTTGTATATTTTAATGTTCATCCCAGGGGTCAGAGTTCCAACTTTTCGCTGTCCTCTCATTTTCTTTTGCTTGAATTTGTGAGTTAGAATTTCAATTCCAATTTATACGTGTAACATATTGGACATTAAGCATGATATTTTTCAGCTGTAATTAGAGGAGCATGGCCAATTGGACATGCATAGGGAGAGGCAGAGAAGAAGAAAGTACCCATTCCAGGCACTTGGCAATCATTCACGACTTTGAAATTCTTGTACGTGTACCCAACAAAGTTAATGTCCTTAGACGAGAGCATCTGCATAAATGACGAGTAAGAATAAGATAAATAGGAATTAACAAAGGTCATAAAAGAAACTGTGAAAACCCAAATAATTGCTTGTGAGTTGTGACCAATATTTTTTTCAAATGATGTCATGTTCATCAGTGTGCCCAATTCAACACATTGGGTCCATGTCAGATCACGGAATTTGCTACTAGATAAAAGACATAATACATAAATAGACACTTTAACTTGATCTCAACTGACAACTGAACACTCCAACTTTGAAAATGCTCATCTAGACACCTCAACTAGTCTCCATTGTGTTAGTTGAACACTCCAACTTAGAAAACGAACATCTAGGAACCTCCAAAATTTATGTGTTACATCAGCGTCGCTAGTCCACGAGGTACAGTGGGATGAGTTGAGGTGTATACATGTGCATTTTAGAAGTTGGAAGGTTTAGTTGTCAGTTGATGCCAAGTTAAGGTGTTTATCTATGTATTATGCCTAAAATAAAATGTAAAATCAAATACGCGATGATGAGAATGAATACCTTTCTCCACGGACCTGATCTTGACGCACTCTGAGATTGAGATTCGGACTGCGACGCCAACCAAAAGATTTCATAAATGACTGAAATAATTATAACTAAACGTTTAAGAGAACGACTGACAGGGATACCTCTTCAAACTTTTCAAAGTTTTGGGTGTCCAATTCATCATTGACTTCAGGAATAAACGCAGCTTCTGTCTGATAGATTTTATCCCAATCTATCCCTTTAAACCACGGGTGGGCCTGAGCGGCAAAAAGAAAACAGAAGCCACGAGATTATGTTTGCAGTTAACCCCTAGATCTAATACAGGAACATAGCTTAAGACACACCATACAACACCTTTATTTCATCTGTGCCGTTGGAACCAAGTCTCTCGGGGACATTGCAAAGAAGTTTGCTTGTAATATCTTTGGCTTCTCGAGATAGCTTTACTTCATCAGGAAACTTCAAATGATTTTTCCAGTTTACTATCTGCATGTGCAATGGTAATTTTTGAGACGATAGAATTATGTGGGATCTTTCCATGAAGTATTCTGTGAAAAGAGAAAACTGTTTGAAGAATCAACAGAACCTATTTTATTTTATTTTGGAGTTAATGGTTAAACACACAACTAAACGATCACCTTTGTGCAAGTTTCATGCCTTACTATCCTTTGTTTTCTTTACCTACCAAAACTATCACCTTTTCGAGAGTTTCATACCTTTTTTTTAAAAATAAACTAAAAGGAGTTTCATACTTCGATGCTGAGTTGACCAAATATTTGTCCAATTTGACAACAGGAGGAACATACAGGCCAACTCAGCAACACTGAGGTGTGTTTTAATACGACAGGAGTGATAGTTTAGGTAGGTAAAGAAAACAATAGTTAGTTGGAAGTATGAAAATCGTACATGTGTTTTTGACCATTAGTTCTTTATTCTATAAGGAGAAAAATAGAATTGTTTCAAAGAAAGCCAAAACGAAAAAAAAGAAAGATGGAAGATATACAGGTAGTCATAATTAATCACCTTCCTACATGTTGACATGGGATCATCAGAATAGAAAGGTGGATAACCAACGAGCATTTCATACATAATAGCACCAAGCGACCACCTGCAAAATAATATAAAATCTACAGCAAATGGATACAAAGAGGAGAAACACATAAAGCATATCCACTATAATCTACCGTGCTCCGTAAAATTTGAAAAAAAAAAAAGAAGAACAAGAGAACAAGGCGAGTGTGAAGAGAAGAGGTTGGGCATAACAGGTGAAAGCACCACTGGATATTTTACAACAAGAACTACTATTTTGAAAGATATAAGATCACAGTTCCCCAAAAATTGGCAAAAACGTGGATTCAAAGTCATTATAAAATACGGAAGTGTACTAACCAGTCACATTCCATTCCATAACCTTTCTTCTGCAGGACCTCCGGAGCAATATAGTCTGGTGTACCCACTGTAGAATACGCCTGGATTACACAAACAACTAGGATTAAATATACGAGGACAGCAGCTTTACTAAACACTCATAGTCTAAAAAAAGCACATAAAAGAATGCTTCTGCGGAAGTCAGCAAGTTAACAGGCTAAAAATTGTCTCATTTTCATTGCCAACCAGAGAATGACATACTCCAATAATCATGGGAGGAGCAACCCTTTTCGTCGAAAAATTATACTATTTATATATGGTTAAAATTATCTTTTATGTATATATAGTAGATGTCGAACCCTCTTCGACTATTTGTATGTCTACTTCTTCAGATTTTGAACCCTCTTAATAAAAATTCTGGCTCCGCCACTACCAATAAGATGTGAAGTAGTGTCTATTGGAAATCTTATGGAAAATACTTGATCACGAAAATTATAGAGTATTCTTGGAAGCTTGAGGTATGTCAAAGACAGGCTTCAACAAGCTTTTCTAGTATAAAAACTAGGAGCACAGAAACTAACAAAGATTACAATAAAGAAGAAACTCAACACAACAATAGAATATGGAGGAACGAACTTCCGTTCCAACATTCACTAGATGAACACATGAAAATATATAGAGAGAGGTATAAACAAACATCTCATAATGGTGAAGATGCCCCAATGTTATAGAAGCTTTTAATAGCCTCTCATTAAACACACATTCAAGGCTAATTAGTGTTTTGTTTAATAAGTGGAATCAATAACAATATTCTTTTTGAGATATTAAACTTTTCTTCGTACAGTGTCCTCCAAAAATACGAGAAATGGAAAAAAATACAGTGAATGAGAGTACCCACATGGGGATAAACTTACAAGCATCCTCCTGTTTTTCTGCCAGTTTTCTAGCTGCTCTTGCTGAGTGCGTTTAGGAGCCGTAGGGCTATCACTCTTGGAACCTCCATTAGCAATATCCCCCACTGAGAAATCCTTCTCTTCCAGGGTACTGCAGTCTAAAGGCTTACATAGTCCAAAATCTGATAGTTTTAAATGACCATATCTATCGAGTAGCAGGTTATCAGGCTTAATGTCTCTGTACCAAATAAAAGGTGGCTGGACAAAGTTAGTGTGTTTTAAAGAAGTCCCGAACAAATGAATAGCATGATTGGACAAGCTTCCAAAATCTGTTTATTTTGAAAAGCGTTTGTTGTTGGAAATACTTTTTGAAAAGGTAGTTCTGCGTTCTAGAGAGTAGCAGTTTCTGTTTTTAATCAATTTGAAAGGCTCTTTTGCCAATATTAGAGCAGCACTTTGAGCTTGACCAATGCTCCAAAAGTTCTTCAAGGGAAAAGCTACTTTCTTTAGCTTCCGAAAAAACAGCTTCTCTTGCTGCTCAAAGACTCAAAACGCACTCTTTTTTTCCCGTAAAAGCTTGCCAAAATACCTCAATTTTCTAAATAAGCATTTTTGTTAAGAAAAAAACACTTTTGACTTCTTAGAAGCCTGTCCAAACAGGCCAATAAATGCAAAGCATAACATAATTCAGACATCAGATCAAATCACCACCTGTGTATATAGTTATGTTTATGGATAGATTCAATTGCTAAAACAGTTTCCGCAACATAAAATCTGGCTTCATCTTCACTTAATATATCCTTCCTCATGAGTAGTGTCATCATATCCCCACCAGGTAGATATTCCATAACAAGATATAGATAATCGTCATCTTGGAAAGAGTAATACAGTTTAACAATGCAATCACTGTCCACCTCCGCGAGAAGATTCCTTTCAGCTTTCACATGCTCAACCTAAACGAATCGCTAAGGACTCGTTAAATATAGTGGTAGAATCGGGAGTCATATTTGATGACCATATAATCACGTACCTGTCCTCTACGAAGCATTTCTGATTTCTTTAGCTTCTTCATTGCATATACCTGACCAGTGGTTTTTTCTCTACAAATTCTAACCTGTAATAATAGAGAAACCAATCATGCAGATTGGCTTTTTTTCGACAAAGAACTAGCTTTAAGTACCATTAGAAGCATGACATTAACAACATATTTAACCTATGAATATTAATACCACAAATATACCTCGAGGGATATAGACAAATGCAGGAAATTAATTAAAGCTAGTTCATGTTGCATTTGTCTATACTAGTAGCCGTAGGATTTCTTCTGTAGTTTCATGTACTTCGATTATTATATTAATTTGTTGTAGTTATTGTTCCTTTTTTCCAGAATATTTTTTCATGCTTCCTATAGTATTTTTTTATGGCTTCTTTACTTCCGCTATTTCTTTTTCCTTGAGCCGAAGGTCGATTAGAAACAACCTCTCCATCTCATGTTTGCGTATACTCAACCCTCTCCAGACCCTATTTATCGGATTGCACTGGATATGTTGTTGTTATTGTCATAACTTATTACAAAAGAAATTCTCGATACTGATGCTTTAAAATATGCACATGACTCTCCATGAGGAGCAATAACATGCAAATATCGTCTATATTTTCTGGGAGCATTGGGAAATAGGGAGGTGTAATACTTACTATTTTTACATACGAATGTTTAACTTCTAAATACAGACTAAAGGCAGAAAGGGAGGATTATACAAGGAACAGATGTTTTTGGTAGAAACATTACCTCTCCAAAAGCACCCTTTCCGATCATCGTTAATAATTCAAAATCATCAGCTCCCATTTTATGCCTCTGGAGTCGCATGTATTCAGTTTCCTTCTTTTCCAAAAATTTCAGTAGGTTATTTTGATCTTCCGGTGAGACATCCGCGTCTGCGAGCTTTTGTTCTAGTAAAATTCGACTGCAGTCCAAATGAGATTAAGGAAACAAATAGAAATTAAAGCATTACGGAGGCCAGTATTTCAAAGGAATGACTTGTACTAACATCTTTATTATTGCTATATAGCACATGATATAATTTTCTTGCAGTCTCTTTCCTATGTTTGAAGTTGGCTAAATTTATCGTACACAACGATTAAGATGTTCGACTATTTCACTATACACCAATTATACAAGAGTTATTAATGATGTACTCCCTCCATTTAAATTTGATTGTCTGGTTTTCACTTGACATTAAAGAAAGTAAAGAAGATTGTTGAATCTTTTGGTCGTAAATTAAAAATATGTTGAATGTACCAAAATGTCCTTTAATTTTGTGGTGTGCCACACGGAGAGTTGAAATTAATGAGTTGTCAATAAAGGAAAATGGCATTCTTCTT
This sequence comes from Solanum aculeatissimum, assembly GCA_038996855.1. Lineage (NCBI taxonomy): Eukaryota > Viridiplantae > Streptophyta > Magnoliopsida > Solanales > Solanaceae > Solanum > Solanum aculeatissimum. The sequence goes on along the minus strand of JBCEWC010000957.1, from coordinate 29,273 downwards.
TTAAACAAACCGAAAAGGAAATTAAGATAAACAAATTGAAACGACATCCCCATATCTGAATCTAGATTGAAGTGTTGAATTTTAATTCATCATGCCGACCGAACACCTCTCCATCTATGGAGGAACATGTCTCTAATGAAATTCAAGAACAAAGTAATGTTCCATAAAGGAGAAAAGTCTAATAACTAAACGGAAGTCGTAAGATAAAACAAGCATATTTATCATACCGCTCTTTTCTATCCTGCAAATTTTTCATCTGCTCCTTGTAATGTTTCTCAATGTATTGCTTTGCTGCAGCAACCCTTTGCTTTGTCATATTGGAAGCCTCTTCCGCTGATGGTGGCTTGCCATCACCCGCCATTGGATCCTTCTTGGTTGATGACAATTTTTGGAACCAACCTCTTGCAGAATCCATTCACATATCCTCAGCACATGAAGCAAAGCATAAGGAATCCTCGAACCAGATACTCAATTGTAATTCGACTTACACTCATACCCCCCAAGTGAAAACCTAACAAATTGTTGAACTAACACATAAGCAAATGCATGAAGGCATCAATTACATGCAGAACGTACCAAAGTCGTCTGTTTTTTGACAATAAACAGCAGCTAAATCCAATTTTTGTATTGGTTTTCCACCGAAATCAAGATTTTACTCTGAAACATCACGACTAACAGAAACATATATCAGAAAGGCCAAACACTTTGGCCTAACGGAAATGAGCAATGATGAAATGAGAAGATGAGTAAAGCTGTAATGAATTCAATGCAGAACATATCTGCTTTTCACAACAACAGTATTTAAATCCAACATCCTTTTGTTTCCATAGAAATCAAGTTTTCATTTCGAACAATTCAATTACAAAAAACAAACATAGGAATCAATTCATTGCAGAACATACCAAAGCCAGCTTCATCTATCATTAGTTAAATCCAATTTTAGTCTGGTTTTCCACCGAAATCAAGATATTAACAAATGCAGAACCTCAGCAAAACATATCATAGCAAAATAATAGACTATTCCACTCGTAAACATACTCAAAAATATGATTACGAAAGAAGCAGATCAAATCCAACCCAATCTTCAGTAATGATGTTATTTTCATCAAAGATCAAAACTTTCTTGCAAATTAAAACAACCCCACCGAGATAATGAAGAATCTTGCAATTCATATTCAAATTATGAGTACATACAAACTCGTCTTCTTTTATCATTTGTTAAATGTGGAAATACCAAAATCAAGATATCCCCAAAATAGAACCTTAACAAAACATATATTGGAAGAGTAACAAACAATTCTTCCCATAAAGATACTTAAAATATGATTATAGAAGTAGCAGCTCCAATCCAATCATCGGGAATGAGATGATCAAAACTTTCTTGCAAATCAAAACAAACCAACAACAATAGCAACAAACCCAATGTAATCCCACAATTGGAGTCCGGAGAGGGTAAGATGTACGCAGCCTTACTCCTATCATTATGAGGTACAAATGTTGTTTCCGACTAACAATCTTGCCAACTTACATTCATTGAGCAAGATCACTTGAGATTATGAGTTCATGCAAATTTGGCTAACTCTTCGCTCTTTCGAAAAATCAAATAAAATACTCACACACGTCAAATTTGTTTCCTACACAAAGAAAGAATTCATATATCTGATCTCCATATTCCAAACTCCACCTGTGAGATTACACTGGATTTGTTGTTGTTGATCTCCATATACAAAAGAATATGATAAAAGAACCAAAAACAGATTATGGTTAAGAACTCATAATCCCGACTCCACCTCTCAACCCAATCATCACTGCTGAGATAATTTTCATCAAAGATCAAAACTTTCTTTCAAATCAAAACAAACCCACCTAGGAAAATGATCAATCTTGGAAACTCATATTCAAATTATGTAAAAAAATGCAACTTTTACTCCATTATAAAGAATTCCCAAACAAAACACCCACACCCCCATCACACTTTTTTCATACACAATGAAGAATTCACATATCAACAATGGATTGCATTTCAGAACCCATAAACTAAAAATCCTAACTCCGCCACCGAATCCAATCATCAAAGATCAAAACTTTATTTCAAATTAAAACAAACCCCACAAAGGAAAATGACCAATCTTGGAAACTCACATTTCAAATTATTGAAAAAAAAAAAAAACCACACCCATATACACCAAACTTGCCCACATGATTCATAAAAACCATAAGAAAATCATAAATGCAAAAGAATATTAAACAAGAAAATAATTTTTCAGCTTACCCCAAATCTTTTTTTGAAGGAGAAGAAGATTGAGAGATACAGTAATATTCAGATTGATTCAAAATGGTGTTAAATTTTGAATGTGGACAAATATTTTGTAATATTATTATGTACTCAACAATAGTAATATTTTTCTCTTTGTTTTTTTAAAGTAAGAAGTTAAAAAATTGGGGGAAAAAAAAGAAGAAGAAGAGGACAGTTTACCGGCAGTTTCGTTGGTTACAAGTGATTTTGGAAAGCTATTGGATCACCTTTCTCCTATTCCCTATTTATTGTTTGCCGAATATTTATGTCACTCGTTAATAGTTTGAACATACAGTATATATTAGTACCATGATAATAACTAATATCAATAATTCCATGTGTCCTTCGATTAAATATTCACATTATTTTTATTTTAATAGAATTTAGAAACTTGAGATGATAGCATCTGTTATTTTACATTTGATCATACGAATGTGTGCGCACAAATTAAAAAAATGTATATGAGAGCGAGTAATTTTGTGTTAGTTCACAAGAAATAATTCATCGACTTCAAATACCTTAAACAATTACAAATATTTTTTCGTGATATATTATGTTGTTACTAGATTTTTTCGATATCATTAGAATGAAGAAACTTTAACGAGAATGTTTGAGTGAGATGTCGATTTTTATCCGAGATATGATTTTCTTTTCAAAGCGATTCACTTGGAACTAAATGTCTTTTAAGTTAGTTTCAACTGACATTTATACCCTCCAACTTTGGATGTGCACAAATAAATACCTCAACTTTTATAAAATTAAACAAATTGATGCGTGCGTCTTACATGACATAATACATATAAAATTCTACATAGTTGTTCAACTTTGTACATGTTTAAATATCTACTTGTGTATATTCAAAATTAGAGGCCGTAAATATAAGTTGAGATCAAACTAAAGAGCACATTCATGTATTAGATATATTGATTATATCATTCAACTTGGGGTTTATAACAACACTTAGAAACATATCACATGGCAACTTGACATTTGAGGGAACAATGAGGTTCATTGTACCCATTCATAAACATTGTGATTCATTCCCTATCTCATAACAAGTGATTTCCAAGAGGCACAAACATTCTCCGAATCGGGATCATGAGTCCTATGTATAGCGGGAGCTTAGTGAACCAAGCTGCCCTTTTAATTTGGATATATATAGTCTTCTATCCTAGTACAATAAGCATATATCTCAGCGATGTTTAACACACGCTTAGAATATCAAAATGCTGCCCATCCAGCTGCTGTGGTCTTCTTACTCGAACCAGATCCAGTTGTGGAAGGAAGGCTCCTCTGTGGACAGCAACAAGGAAATGTTGCTCACTTTAAGATGCAAATAATGAAAGTGTACCACAAAAACATATATACATAGTCTCACAAGTGGGGTTAGGAGAGGGTGTGGTGCACGCAGACCAAACCCCCTACCATTTGTCAGGAAGAGTGTCTATCATATAAATCACCAAAGTTCATGATAAATAAAAAATGACTGATGAGAGATGCCAAAGCTATAATTTTAAAACCTATGCAGCTGAATCATAAGCTAAGGTCGTTCTTTAATGAATAAATCAACTTGATTATGTCTATATTTCAACACCTCACTAAGACTGGCATCGTGAAACCACCTTTAGTTTCAAGCACTCCATAACCTAAGATTTGTCTTCAATATATGCATAAGGATTGTTTACTAAATTGGTACCCAAGTTGGTAGGGGATAGTAAGCAAATACTCGTGGAACTGTATCCCACATGATTTTGTCAAACAATCCCAAAAGGTTCTCTGGTTTGACTTCTGGTTTAACTTCTAGTTTAACAATATGCAAAGAGCTACGATGCTAGGAAATATTATAAATGGCAAGAAACAGACAATACCTCAAGTTGAGAGAGATTGGAAAATGGATCACTGGATTGCCTTGAGCTTCCATCTGGCCCCTTGAGCGCAATACTGGCAGTGGTAGAAGTCTTCCGAGAAATAGCTGGATCATTCGGAGGGGGTGGAAGAGGAGACCGGATTTTGTTAGCTCCGCTAGGGGGTGGTGCAATGGCAATGACCTTCGATTGAACAGCAGCAGAAAGCATGCCTGTTCCACCAGATGGCTTGTTCTTCACATTTATCCTGATGGTTTCACCTTCCTAGGAAACCAAACTACCAAAAGTTACTCATTTAGATGAATAACTGAGTAACTGACTGCATTAAGGGACAAACCACTACAACTCAGGAATAGAATGAAACGATCACTTACTAGAAAACACTTTAAAATGGAGAAAAAAACAATGATATGGACAATGCTCAATGAGCAAGATAATAAAAAAAACTGGAAGATTAAGTTGCATATAGAGAAAACCATTTTACTGGATACATAATATCATACTTGAACCTCAATTTTCAATTTACTGAATAAGATTGATAAAAATCCGAGCCCCTCAACTCACGTCAAGTAATATGATGCTCCCAAACTCAAGTCAAACTGCATTTTAATCTCTTGTGAACCATTTAAAAATACACAATTGAAACATATCTCCAATTTGAAATGTAGAGTGCAAGTTTTTCAAAAGACACGCTAGTTCTTTCCAATCACAACCCCTCCCATAAAACATTTAGAAGAAAACAATCAATCAACTACATTTTAATCACAAATTAGATGGGGTTAGCTACATAAATTTTCTGTATCTATTCCAGTCTATTCAAATTTAAAAGATGGGGAGGGGGGGGAGCTTTGATTTTTTTTAATTCACATCTTATTTTCAGTTTTGATGACCATTCACTCAGAATCATCTATTCGTTCAACTTCAAATTAAGCTGCTTATAATTAATAACAGATTTAGTCAAGCAAAGCTGCAATCTTGGCACAAACACACTCAAATCAAGCCTACTAAAATTTATCACAAATTTCAACATTTGGCTATAGATTTTGGTAGTTTTTGAAAATTTATCTTCAAAGATATGTTTGACCATGAAATAAAAGTTCCCAATAACTAGCTCAGACCAGTTTTGGGGACTTCCACACACATCAATTTTTTCCAAGTAAAATGCATGTCCAAACACAACTTAAAAAACTCAAATGAAGTTTCAACTTCAAATCTATGCTCAAATGAAAGCTGTCTTTGTAGAGGCCCTGTAACACACTAAGGTTCTAACTCAATTAACTACCAGAGAAACAGTCATTATCAAGAAGGAAGGATCCACGAGCTCATTTTCGCATTCTAATGCAAACTATACATTAGAAAATATATATTGATTAACTATCCAAAATGACAATATGTTCAGCTATGTTGCTTGGACTCTCCAAAAATATCAGCTACAAACATATCCAATCCTCCAAATATGCACTAATTTTGAATGATCCAAAAGGCATCCAAGCAACAATTTTGAAGAGAACAATCAACGTAGATCTGCAGTACTACTATTCATCAATAAGAACAACAACTACATTACTAAGCAATATCAAAATACCTTTAATCGGTGATTCACAGCAGGATGAATATCAATATGACTATCACTACTCGCTTCAGCTTCATCACGATCCTTCTCAACATCTCTCTTCACATACTTCTCATGATCCGATAACGCTACATTGAAATCAAACGCTTCATTCCTCTCGTTAAACCCTAACCCTATAAACGCATGTTTCCCTCTACCATCTTCGATCTTCAACACGAAGTACCTCGACGAATCGAGCACCGGTTCCACCGAACTCTCCCTCTGTCCCGGCGGCACGAAACAAGCTGCGAACAACTCCCCGGAGTTCGGATCTTCCAATCGGATCTCGCAACGATCGTTACACGATACGACCCGAAGCCGACCCGACCAGATCTTGTCGGTTTGTAGCCACTCGCCGCATTTGTAGCCGCCGGATGTCGGACGGGGAGGGATTTTGAAGACGTTTACTTCACGCACTACTAGTAGCGTGTGCTCAAAGGATTCTTCATCTTCTTCAAACGACATCGTTTTCGTGTGAGCAATTTGAAGCAAAGAAAAAGAGATATATATAGAAGGAAAAAAAAATGAAGTGGATTCTAAGGGAGTTAAAGATAATGAAATTTCAACTTAATTAAAAGGTGGCACAATTTTTTATTTTTTTGAATTTATGGTGTGTTTGGAATGATTTCAATTTTCTTTCGATTTTAGAGTTTGATATTTTTGAGACGAGAGTCTTTCGAAAACAGTCTCTCTATCTCTATGAGAAAGTGATAAAGTTTGCGTACATTTTATCCTCTCCAAATTCTACTTGTGGAATTTCAGGGGGTATGTTGTTGTTGTTATTGTTGGTGGTTGGTCAAAAAAAATTTTTTCTCAAAAAAGAAAAAAATAAGATTTTATAAGTGATATATCAGGTTTGTTGTCTCGTCCAATATTATGGATTGGTAAAAAGTTAATTTTGTTTGGTAAGACAGAAAATTCAAATTCGACTAGAGAATCAGGAAGTCTTCTCGCCTAGCATCTGAATCTAGTTCAAAATCGCTCAATATTTTCTTAACAATAAGAATATATCTAGTGAAATCTCACAAGTGGAGTTTGGGGAGGAATAGAATGTACGTAGATCTCATTATTATCTCTTAGAGATAGAAAAATGATTACAGGGAACTTGACTCAAATATATCAACCTGAAAAGAAGAGAGATAAGAAATATCAAATTTATTATCTTGTCCTACTTTGTGAATTAGTAAAAAATTAATCTTATTTGGTAAGATAAAAAATTCGAATTCGACTAAGGAAGTCTTTCCCACCTAGCATCTGAAACTGGTTTAGAATCGCTCAATACTTTTAGAAATGTTATAGAGATGGCGTGACAGTATAAGATTTTGTTGAATAGGTTTGGCGTTACAATCTCTTAGCTAAGTCCCTTATATTTACTTATTTGCCCTGTCTTTATTTTCAGTATTCCAATAATGCCCTTTTTATTTTAGTTCTCTTATTCAGAACCCTAATGTCACTCTTCTAAATTCATCTTTGTTCTGTATTCCTCTCTGGTGAAAAATTCAGGTACTTGCTGAGGTTTTTAGTTTCCCAAAACCCTAAAGATTGAATCTTTTTCTTCATATTCATGTGGGTTTTTACTGTTTTCCCATTTTCACTTTCTCTGTATGAATTTTTTTTTCTTGATATTCATGTGTTTTATGTACTTTCTCTATATGAGTCCTTTTTTCCCTTCCTATTCATGTGGGTTGTTGCTAATTTTTTCAGTTTGAGTTTGTTTGGTATAAAGGAAAATGTTTTCTATGGAAAATAAGTGTTCTTGTTGGAACTTGCTTTGTGTTGTTTGGTAAGTAAGTAAAAGATAAACCTTTCGGGGTGGTTCAGTGTTTTGGGCTTGAGACTTTCACGTTGGAGGTCTGAACTTCGGGGTTGCCTTCTGGGTCGAGCTCGTTACCTCTCTTGCTTGTGTGGTTTGCAAGTTATTTTATAGGAGCGAGGTTTTACTTGTGTGCACCCAAAGGGTAAAGATTCCCCTTGTCATAAAAAAGAAAGTATTTGTATCTAATCTAATTAGACACTATTGGGGTTGAGGTGAGTGTAGGGGTGTGTATGGTATGAAAGGAAAATGTTTTACGCAGAAAATAAGTGGTTCATTTTTCTTACTTGGTGTTTGGTAAGTAATCAGAACATGTTATTCATAAAGCACATTATACAATCTAGTCAGACACTATGGGATTGGAGGTGGCGGTATGGGTGTGGGGGTCGGGAAAATGTTGGCTATCGGGGTGGGGTTGGAACGTATCGGGGATGATGAGAAAGCAATCAGTGTTGAAAGTCACTATGGAACTTTGTTTTTAAATAACTTGTCGCCGTATAGAAAATATTTTTCAAAAATTTTGACCAACAAAATAGGAGAAAATTTGAAAAACTGTTTTCCTCCATACCAAACACACCCGAAACATGCTATTTGATACCCCGTCGTAGTTTTTCTGGACTAGGAAGATGGTTATGAACTCAAAAATTCTGTCTTTCTTGTTTTATCTACAGGTGAAGACATAACCAAAGATGTATCTCCAGTTTTACATTAACGATAATGGCGACAAAGTTTACACCACTAAGGTATGATTTTTGAAGATTTTGAGCATCATATTCAGTATATGATCTTTATATTGTTTTAGGATGTCGATGGTGAAGTATGCAAGTTCTAATGTTTCAACTTGCAAATGAGGTCTGATTGTTGAATTGTGAACAAATTTTTGCAAGTTAAAACGCTTCTTTGAAAGTGAATATAAAGTTAATTCAAAACTTCAACTTTTACAAACTTATTTTTCTGGGAAAAAGAGCTACAACTAACCAAACATAACTTGAATGTCCACAAATGTTTTCCAACTTCAACTTTAAATGCTTTTTCTTTTCCTGGCTTCAACTTTTACTGATGTTCTAATGTACCGTTCTTTTAATACTGAAGTTGAGGTGATACAGACAAAAGATGTGTCGTATTTATTATTCCAACGTGGGAAAAAATGGTGGGAGGAGAATCAATGCATCTTTTTTATTGAGTTCGTTTTTTGATTTTCGTGAAAAGAAATTTATATTTTGAGGAACTACACAAAAAGCATTATAGAGCAAAAACTATGTGCTGTAGTACTAATTCTGGGAGGTTAAATGTTGACGACGGAGATCTGCCCAAACCGATTGAATGTTGCAGTGTTCATTTACAACTTGAATGATGAAAGAATATCATAATTCAATAATATTTGTTCAGAATTCAGTTGATAACTACCTGTGTGCAGTGAAACTTTCTATGTCGAAAGAGTTGTCGTTTTATTGAGATAAATGAGTTTGCATCTATAAACATTATAAACAAGAAGGATACTACTCCCTCCTTTTGAATTTATTCGTTAGGTTTTGACTTGGCACAAAGTTAAAGAAATTAAAGATGGTTTTTTGAATCGTGTGGTCTTAATCTAAAGATATGTAGAATGTATCAAAGTACTCTTCAATCTTGTGGTTTTTTAAGCACGTCAGGTAAAAAGGATAGTATTAAAGAGTTGCCAAAAAAGGTAAGAGACTTATTTTGCGAAACGGACTAAAAGGGAAAGTAAACAAACAAATTGAAACAGATGGAGTAACAAATTATGGCACTACTTTACTGAATGTTGGCATCAGCCTCTTACTTTACATGGATCGAGTCCTGACCTCTGTCGGTTTTACTCATGCAGAAAGAATCACCACTAGGGTTGGCGACAGAGTCTGCTCACCCAGGCAAAACTTATTATCTCTCTCGCGTCTCTTCCATATTGGTGTTTGCATGTTCGTCTACCGACAGAATATAGATGATTCCAATTCTTCTTGTAACTGAGTGTGTTAACTTTGCTATTTTGCAGCCCGGTTTTCACCAGATGATAAATTTTCAAGGCAGAGAGTGCTGCTTAAGAAGCGTTTCGGCTTGCTTCCAACACAGAAACCACCTCAGAAGTACTAGCAACTTTTTGCTACAACATATTGTTCTTCTCTCCTTAGTTAAAGCATGTTTCGTGATTCAAACACTCTTCTTCTCTCCTTAGCTAAAGCGCGTTGCGCGATTCAAACACTCTTCTTCTCTTATGATAGTTTTCAGTTTGTCTTAACACTAGTAGAGTTTTCTCTCAATGTATGTTCAGTATTATTAAGTCTCCATATGCTAGTATTGTTTTTTTGGTTTCCCACTCGGTGTCCGGTACACACATTGGAGCCTGACTATAGTCAGATTTGTTCCACGTAGGGCCTCATTTGGAGGGAAGTACTTCCTATCAAGGATTTTTTCATTCTCGGGGTTTGAACTCGAGATCTCTAGTTAAGGAAGGAGCAGCTTCATCTGCTGCACTCTATCTTGAGTCTCCATATGTTAGTTTGTCAAACCAAAGATGTTAGGAGTATGTTCCATATCAACATTGGTAGTGTTTCATTTTCCAAAATTATCTTGAGATTAAGATATCGTTTGGTCGCAAATATTTTTGTAAAAAATTGGGGAAGTGGTGTTTTGTCGTAAAACTTGACAACTACATTTGGCGAACATTCCAACTTCGTAAATACTAGAAAAAAACTAGTATTTGTGCCAAGTTCTAATATTTGAAAAGTTTAAAAAATTATTTCAAACTTATATATTTTAATAAAAAATTACTCATTGTTTATTATAATTATAATTTGAGTAACAAAATTGAGAAATAAGAATAGTTTGCTTCTAATGATTATATTTTCAACTGAATCAATGACAAGTTTAAGTATGCGATTAACGTGTTGATTTTGCCTATATTGTTATTTTATTATTATTGATTATTATCAATTATGTTATAAAGTTAATTATTAACGGAACATATTCATTATAGAGTGACGACACAAATTTATTGGTATTTTTAATAATTTTTAAAACTTATGGGTATAAATCATATTTTTTGAGAATTAACAAAGGCAATAAGGGCAAAGTTGACATTTTAATTTCAATAATTTGGGAATTTAAGGAATTATTTATTTTGTGTGTTTATATTATTATTATAATTATAATCTGAGAATTTTCGTACGTATCAACAATGGAGAACTCGAGCCCATCAACTAGCCGGAAGCGGCTACGGTCCGGCGAGCCGGAGCCGGAATCGGAATCCGACCTCAATGACGATCAATTACTATCGCTTGAGGAAAATTTCAACTTCAGTGATACTCTGGTGGCTCTTCGCATGATGCGTGCTCAGTTTCCCCGTATTGAAAAGGTCCTTTTTTTTTTATTTTTTCATCATCATTTTGATAACAATGAGTTGAATTGGTGAGATAGTTCACAAATTATTTTAGAAGGAATTATAAGATTGTTAGGTCCAATTTTTTTTTATTTTTTTCATCTTCGTTTTGATAACAATGAGTTGAATTGGTGGGATGGTTCACAAACTATTTTAGCTGGAATTATATGATTGTTAGGTACAATAGTGAGTAATTTAGTACCTATAGTTAGTTACATGTGATTTTGTTTGTCTTACTTTCTGTCAATTTTTTAATTTCAATTTTCCACGTGACATGTTTAACACTACAATGAGTACATTCTATGTATCTTTAATCTTTTAAAATTTCTCAAACTTTGTGTCAAGTCAAAACCATGTAGAGAGTATTTGAAATAGTGATGTGGTAGCCAAGTGTGTGGTCTAGTAGTCAATGATGGGTTGAGAACTATGAGGTCTCACGTTCGAATTCCATCCAAAGCAAAAATGCTCCTCCCTCCATTTTAATTTGTTTGTTTGGTTTTTACTTGGGATAGAGCTTAAGGAAGTAAAAGAAGATCTCTTGATCTTAAACTAAGTATATATAGAATGTATCAGCATGTCTTTTAATCTTGTAGTCTTAAATATACCAGGTGGAAAGTTGAAATTAAATAGAAAAGAGACATCCTTTTAAAAATGAACTATAGAGAAAAGTAAAAAATAGTGACATTCTTGATAACATTCTAGTACTTGGTAATGCAGAGTTTTATGCCGGAAACAAACTGTTGTATTAGTAATACATAATTTTATGCAAGATTCAGTTTTCCTTGGACAAGAGACCTAAATGTTAGTTATGTTCATGTTTCCGACTGGTTGTTGTGAAGGAAGCAAAAATGATTCATGTGCCATGTTGAATAGAGAAAGTCCTCTGTAGGCAAAATATGAGGGTATGAGAACGTTTATGTCGTACCAAAGAATGCAATAGTTCTGGTTGTTTCATTATTCCACTCTTTTGTATTTTTGGTGCATTTCACATCGTTTTCGCATCAGTGTACCCTTCTAGAGTTCTATAATATCTCAACTCATCAAATTAAAATACTTTCAGGTTTCAATTCCGCCTTTCATCTTGCGGTCACAGTTATACAGCAGTGTAAAGGACCGGACACAAGTGGACAGAGAGTTGGAGGTATTTACTGAAATTGTTGGTCCACTATAAAAAAGTTTGTTTTTTCTGCAATGATGGTCTGCCTCTTCTTTCTCCCATGTAAGATCATTTTCACACAAAGTTTAGTCCAAAGCAGTTGGAAGAATGCATCTTGTGAGTGCAGAGACTTCATTAGTTGTTGAGTCTGTCATGGATAGCTCTTAGATTTCATTTTCAGTTTTGATGAGCATTCCTGAGTGTCTATCGGAAACAACCTCTCTACCCATGAGGTAGGGGTAAGGTCTGTGTGCACTCTATCCTCCCCAAACACCACCTAGTGGGAATTATACTGGGTGTGTTGTTGTTGTTGCTGATGACCATACTTAGTGCTTTACATATTCTGATGTTTACTTTATTATTTTACGTCTCTTGTCATTGGACCCAACTTACAATAGCTAACAGATGTTTTGAGTATATCTGTGCCTCACAGTCTCTAAGGAGGGAAGGGGTTCTACGTACTTTCAAATTAAGTACTGGACAGGATGATCATGCTATAATGTTTTTGGACGACTACTTTAGTCAGGTTGGTGGCTTAACTTTTACTTTCTGCAAAGTATTTCATTTGAAAACTTCATACATCCCCGCTGTCCCACCTCCTATAAAGAGACTTGCCATACTGTATTCTGCATTTGTCCTTCTTGTCTAATCGTTGTCTGTTTCTGATAATACATACCGCATCCCATTGCCCACCCTGATGTTTAACTATTCCATTCTCATCATATTGGCAGAGCCTAATGCTTATTTTCTTTTGTAGGTAGCTTTAATTGGTCATCAGTTTTGTTTGAGAGTTAACTTCCTAGTAATAAAACTTGCCTTGAATACTTGTTTAGATTGAACGTGTTAGTAAAAGATTGGAAGCACAGAAACAAGAAGGACTTTCTGTTTTTGAATGGTTCAAGGAACATGTAATTCATTCAAAGCAAGATCCCAGTATTGGACATGAAGAACTTGTGAGTGACCTTCTCAAAGCTATGTGACGGTGAATTAGATTTCTTTTTTAATTTACTTGTGTGTACATACATGGTTTTTTCCATACTGATATGCACCAAAAATTGTCTTACAACATTGCCCTAGAGTTAAATGTGTGTTTTCTACTTTCACCTCATAAGTCAATTGTATTACACCAGCTTGAGAGGTCCTCCTTGCAAATTTATTATGGAAAAGTTCTTTCTAAAATTGTTCATTCTTGTATAACCTATTACTCTAGGCTCTAGCCAAATCGTAGTGTTTGCTTGAAGTGTCTGTCAAAGTTCATCCTCTTCTCAAGTTCTATCCTCATGCCTCATAATTTTACACCCGTGGTTATCTAGTTGCTCACTGTTCCTTCAGTATTTTGTGCTAACTTTTAAAATTAAAGTGAGATTGATTGGATCCTTTTCATTTTCTTCTTTTTGTTCTCTTCTCTTTTTTCACGTATCATATATCAATGCTTGCTTTATTCTCAAAAAAAAAAATCAATGATTGCTTTGGCTTAAAGATGGAGTTTTGGTGGTAATGTTGATTTTTTTATTCTGATAGTTGGCTGATCTGCTAACCTTCTCTAATTTCTGTTTTAGGGCATTCCTTGACAGTTGCTTTAAAGACATAAACTTACGTTGCAATGTTGCATTCTTTCAACAGATGTTAATGCAGTTTTTCCTAAAGTATGCTCCTTTCTGACATGAGCTACACATATATGCTATGTGCACCTTATTCTTACAATAGTCCTAATTTTTTGCTGTTGTCATTTGTCAGAGAGTGAACCAATCTTCAGCATGTTGATGGAATTGAACTAGATATCTTTATTTTAAATTAGTAATTTGAAATGTTTGATGACAAAGAAGAGGTCTGTTTTTGCTTGCAAGCTGATGTCTGAAGCCCTGAAATGTGGTTTTTATGCTTTTTAGATTTTACTCTGTAGTTTAACAAGTAACACTAAAATACTTTAAAAAACTAAATCTAGGGAACACGCCCCATATCAAATGCAACATCCTGTCTCTCCGAGGTCTAGTGATGCATGATTCAAAACTGTGGATAATGAGTCCGCTCCTCTACTCATCTCCACTTAAGTACCAGACTTTTGTTTGCGGCAACATTCAAATCAGTGACATTTGCCTAATACACAGATCATCTGCTGAGCCTTTTCCAAGAGGGTGAGGATTCAATTGATTCTAAATAGTTCGATAACTTTACATTGGCTGTCAACCTATCATAGCCTCCTCGTTTTTCCAGGCTTGGGGCCGACTATAATTTGAGGTTTTCTCTGGTTGTACATCTATATATGGAGATGCCATTATTTTTTGGTTCGAACGATCTAAGATACGTTAGGTGTTTAATTTCCATCACTTGTCTAGAACAACAACTACAACATACCCAGTATAATAGCACAAGCGGGGACACTTGTCTAGAGACCGACTTAAGTTCACCTCATAGAGCTTTTCTTGGCAAGGCCCTTAGACAGAGGTAATGGTTAGATACTACTTTCCTCTACAGCTATAAGGGACACAATTTCTGCTTGCACTAACTGTTAACTGTGGTATGCTTGGAATTGCGTAATAAATTCAAAACATGTAGTTCAGCTTCGTATCAGAATGTCTATTGGGTGTGTGTTTTGTACAATATCCATTCAAGGGCTTTCACCTGTGTCAATATTTAATTTGTAAAGATAAAATTCCTATTCTTAAGTTGAAAAAGATATTTCCTGAGCCTCTCTGTACATGAACCCTATGGTGATATATATATGATATCGTTCATAGATGCTTGGATCAATTTTATCAAAAAAATGGTTAATTTAAATGAGCAGGGTCAGAACAGTGTATATTTGGGTATTGTTCTTATGTCCTAAACCAATGCGCAAGAGACTCTTTGTTTATAGGTCCTCTACCTCAGTTTATAATTTAATTGTTGGGTACGAGCAATAAAGTATACGCTAAGTGGAGACACATGGCATGTTTGGTTCTTTATTCTTTCATGAGGTAAAGGATTGGAACAGCTCAATATTTGTGCTTAACAGGATATTTTTCCTTTGTCTTTCCTTTTTTTTTGGTGACTTTAGCATTCACTTCTGTCGTTGGGAGGCAAGGTGAAGGAGGAACACATCTCCCTCTTAATAAATGCTGGACTTCTGGTAAGCTAGAATCAGATTTTCATTTTCATGTAAATTGAGCTGCTTGTCTTATCTCCGCATATGCATTATTATACCCTTAATGCTGCAGTGTCCTATATATTAACTTACTCTTTTGCAGTGGTAAAAAAGCTATGTTTGGTTTTCTAGTACGATCAAATTGGTGCCCATTACGAATTGAAGCTTAATTTTATGAGAATGGAAACCTCCTTGTGGTATCAATAAGAATTCTCTAGGATGAACCTTGAATCAAACTGTCATAATTTTGAGTGTAATTCATATAATAAAAACCTCTTATTTCCAATTTCTCCAAAGGATTCTGTTGATATCTGCTTTTGGAAACCCTTTATTGCAGCCTAATTGTCCTTGAACTCTAAGCTCTTTGTTTTAAAGATAAAATAGCAGGAAGGCGGTGTGCCTCCCTCTTGCATATATTTTCTAAAGGAGTCTAATAGGGTTAAAAACTGTTGGATCGAAAGAATTATCCTTCTTACGTTGAAGTAGCATCTCTCGTATTATACCAATTCCATTTCTTGTGTATCAGTTTCCTATCTTTTAACTATTGTTTGTTGGTTCAGTTCCATTCTCATGCTGTTTTCTGATTTTTCTCTTTTATCTTCCCTGCAAGACTCGACAACTTATTGATCCAAACATGTACTGGTTTGCGATTCCAAATATTGGATCAATTCTCAAGGGCCTCTCACAGGTTTGGCATGTCTTTCCTTCCCTTTTTCAAATTTCATTCAAGAATACACAATTCTGCACACCCTCTTATTTTACTAGCATTTTGCAATTTATATCAGGGAAGAAAGGAGCTTATGTCTTTCCTAAACCGTAGAAAGTACAAAGAGATGGCAATGGCTGCTCTGGAAAAGAAACGCCTTCGACTCTCTCCACTAGATATGAGATTTCATCTCAGGGATTTGCTAGGATCAGGCCATCTCAAAACTGTCGAGACGCCCACAGGTTTAGTTGTTAAGATTCTGAAGGATTAACTTTACTTTATTTGAATTAGACAATTAACAAGTGCTCAAATTGCTTATTTTTGAAGACTGGATAACATAACATTTTTATGTGAATCTAACTGAAATACACCTTCAATGTACAATAATTGAACAGTCATAATTTTCTCTTCCTTGAGCTGATTCTTGTTAAGCTGTCATCGATGATCGAGTGTGCTTTTTCTCTCTATTTCCGAATTTGTTCTTCAATTCCTATCTACCTGCTCGAATTCGATGATAAAACTGAAAAACTTCTTCAAAAAATTGTTGCTTTTCTTTCAGTATTGATGAATTGGAAACTTCATTGCATCTCTGAAAAGATGCAAATATGAATATCATTCTTCTGCCAAGTGCTGTGGGTGTATGGGCTTGTACATGAACCAAGCTCTTATATTATTTTTGACTTTGGTAGCTTGATTGATTTTTTATCGAAAACAATCTCTCTGCCTCGTAATCCTTCGGGGTGGCCCAGTTGTTTAGGCTTGAGACTTTCATGTTGGAGGTCTCAAGTTCGAAACCCCTTGCCAACGAAAGTAAGGAGTTTGCCTTCTGGGTCGAGCTCGTCGCACCGAGTTTGCCTATTGTGGATTATCTCTCTTGTGTGGTTTGCGAGCTATTGCATAGGAGTGGGGGGTTTACCCTGTGCGCACCTAAAGGATAGCGATTGCAGGTCCCCCTTGTCATAAAAAAAATCTCTATACCTCGTAGGTGTAAGGTCTATAGACCATTCTTTTCAGATCCTACTTTTGAAACAACACTGGATATGTTGTTGTTAGTAGCTTTGATTACTCGGGAAAACTACACTATATGAGCGCCCATCGAAACAATAGTTAGCAAATCTATATTTTTGACTAGTGAATGTAATTATTTTGGTTGACCGGCCAAATATATAATTGCCCATTATTTTTCTTTATTACAATTTTTAAGTCTACGTTAGCAAGGTATATTATGCAAAATCATTCGGAAAAAAAAGGAAGGAATATGAGATAATCATAACAGATGCGTGAGAGGGATGTTAAGTGGTTGACACTATCCTTTTCAGATCAGAACTTCTTGTTTTTAAGGTCAAATTTTTACCATTAACGAGTAATCCTAATGTAGAAGAATTTAAGTTGTACGAATCTCTCATAATATCTTCAGAAATCAAAATTTGGAATTTTCCTAAATTTATTTTCAGAGTTCAAACTCTAGATCTTTGATATGATAATAGATTTCATTACTTTGTTTCTTGTGATAATATCAAAGATAAATGTGACATTTCATTGTTCTAATTGTTTAATAACATAGTACTATATACTTTTAAAAATATATATATATATATATATATATGCTGCCTTGCAAGAAACTTATTACTAAACCCCACTCACCAACTTAATTTTTTTTTTCTTTTTAAAAAATAAAATCTCAAATATTTTATTTGCAAATGGAATTTTTTGGTTATCTACTTATAGATACTTATATTAATCATCATATTAATTATTGTTTTACAAACATTCTATTCTCATTGTAAGTGATAATGACCGCCGATGAACTACTCCAAAATGTCATATTTCACGTCTCGAGAATCGAACAGTATGAATTTTGATCAATATTTAAAAAAAATTATAAATTATAATTTTTAAATATTGAAAGTTTTAATTTTAAATTAAATGTTAAATTATATTAATTTAATTTAATTTGAAAAATTAATTACTTTTGTGAAACAAAATATGACAAGTAAAAAAAGGTCTCGATTACTAGTATGTCCTTTTTTTTTTATATAGAGTAAATTTCATAAATGGTAAATATATAAAGCCTAATTATACTTTATATCAATAGTTTATATAATTACATTTCGTAATTATAGTTATAACAGTGTTTGTATAATTCGCGCATTATTTGTATACATTTATATAATTCGCTATGCAATTTACAACTTTTGTATAACGTTTATATATTTCGCTATATAATTCGTGCATAACGTTTGTATAATTCACTATACAATTCGCAATATTCGTATATTTCGATATACAATTTGATTCACACACAATGTTTGCATAAATCACGTGAATTATACAAAACTCAAATTGTAATTATAGCTAGATGTTTTCCGCGAGCCGTAATTAATTCAAACTATAGCTATGTTAGCTAATTAACTAATATATGTTTGTTTATCCACATATTTTTTTTCTTTTTGGTTTATATTATTTGGTTCGTATCTAGTTTATTCTACTTATGAGTTTTTGAGATGAGGGTTTCCCGGAAACAACCTCTCTACCTCTATGAGACAGTAGTAAAGTTTGTGTACATTTTACCCCTCCCCAGATCTCAGGTCACTTATGAAATTCAACTGAATATATTATTGTTATTGTCGTTGTCGTCCATGTTAGACCTGTTACACCTCTCAAGAAAATTTTAATTATATATATATATATATATATTTGTGGGGGTCATTAATATGCTTTGAAGGGATAATTATAGCTAAAAAGACAAAATTAAACTCACATCAAAAGAGACATTATGACATGCAAAAAAAAAGATATGATATATAGAATTAATGTTTGATGAAATTGTTTTTTGTTTGCACCTAGGCTAACAACTACAAATGAATAAAATCTATAGCCTAAGATTTTTCTTTAGCTAACTCCTCTAATTATTAAATTTATTAAAGTGAAGACATTGTATTATTTAATTTTTGTCTTTATGGAATATGTCACCTCACTAGTAAATTCCTATCATATTTGTCTCAATTTATATGACATATTTTAATTTTTTTATTTTATCCAAAAATAATTTAATTTAAAATTTTTATTTATTTTAATATTTTTATAATGTCACATAAATTAAAACAGATTTATCTGAGTATAACTTATTCTAGTGTAGTTCAAGTACTTTCATTTTCTTTAGAGAATATATATAATGGACCTACCAAATTAATATAATTAATAACTTGCAAATCAAGGTTTAGATTTGATATTAGTCCCCATGATTGCAACTTCACTACTTCTCTAATCTGTTTTTATTTGCTAATTATAAAAAAATAATCATATTGTACTTTACTCTTAACTAATATAAGGTATTGCATGATATGTGTATCTAATATACGAGGACATTGATATACATAGAATTTTACGTTTGAATTCGAATGAAAGTTCAGAGTGAAACTTACTTTAAGATGCAAATTCACAAGAAACTTAACTATCGAGATCATGTTGTACTTTATTCTGAACTAATATAAGCTATTGCATGATATGTGTATATGATATACGAGGACAGTGACATACATAGGATTTTACGCTTGAATTCAAATGAAAGTTCAAAGTAAAATTTACTTTAAGGCGCAAATTCACAAAAAATTCAACTATCAAGATAGCTTTTCCAATTAAAGTTAAAAAAATATGTATAATCATTGTGACACCCCTAAGGTTTGATGAGAATGGATAATATCTTACATTCAATGAATATTGTATAATATGGTAACAATCTCAAGGGAACAAAATTAGGTAGGTGACTCATCAAATATAATAGAGTTATTAGTAGGTTAAGAAGAGCTTTCAAAAGTATAGTAATGAGTTAAAAAGGGATAATTATGATACATCGTCTTTCGATCAAACTAATTATCAAAAAAAAAAAATCATTTGTTGTATAGTCATGTATAGTCAAGTTATATTCAGTTTTTGAGTGTATCATAATGTATATTTAGTGTATACTTCATGTATAAATAATCTACAGTGTATCGTCAGTATAGACTTTTGGCAAGCTATATTGTATAGTCGTGTATATTTTTATAATTTCAGGCTATTTTTTCTTAAATAAATAAAATATGACTATATTTGTTCTAAATTAATTAGTTTATTGTGTATATCTGAAATTATCCAATGAGCTAATATTCTTTTATTTTTAAACTCCATATTTAATTAAATATTATTAAATAAATTAAAATGAAGAAAATAATTTATATATTAACTAATATTAAGTTTGTATCCATGTGGATGATGACTAGTTAATGTGACTAATTAATAATAATATGATAATCATATTGTAGCATGTGGTCTACAAAATATTGGTTGTTGCTTCAATATATTATCATGTTTTCAATATATATAAATCAACCAATTAATTATCAAAATCTTTTCTTGATGAATAATCAATTTCATGACATTTAATTTCTAGCATCTATTATAGTATAAGTACAATGACTTGTGGAAATGAACCCTTTTTTTATTAATGATTAGGGGTGCGATTTAAATTCTGGATTTTTCGCAATACTATTATAAATATATGAACTTTCATGATTTTTTGATGAAATCCATGATAAATATGCTCATCGATTGAACAATATTTGATACAAACTTTCATCAGTATTCACAGAATGTTAATACTCTCTTTATTCACTTGTCACGTTTTATTTCTCAAAAGTCAAATTGTATGAATTTTGATCAGTATTTTAAAATTATTAATGAAAAGAAAATCTAACTATCCATCCTACAATACACCTTGATGGTTACATTTCAAATCATTAAAAATTTTTATAAAATTGTTTCAAAATGATTAACCATTAATTCTCAATCATTTTGCTTAATGACATACTAATCTTTTTGTATTGTTCTAATTTTATTGGTTGTCTCTTCTAATGTTACATAATGACTTGTTAATCCCCCCACACACAAAAATCTACATTTCTGAAGTTCGAACTTGTGTAACCTCTGATAATCAGATATTCCATTCATCTCATCACGTCTCTTGATGTTTTTAAAGATTGAGCTTGTGATCTCGATAATTAAGGATTTCAAACCATTAGCATATAGGAGCATTAATTATCATCATTTTACATAATGATCAGTGTTAATCACCCCCCTCTAACCCCTCCCCCCTCCCACAAACCACCCCCGACCAACCTAGCCACACACATATAATATACAAAAGATTAGGGGTGTGCAAAAATCAAACCGACTAATAAAAAATTATTGGTTTATTGTTTTTGGTTATTAGGTTATCGAGTTTTTAATGGTTTTAAAATAAATTATTGGGTTATCGGTTCGATATCAATTTTTACTATTGGGTTATTGGATAAACCAATAACCAATAACCAAATAAGATTATAACAATTTACAATTTTATCTCTTCGTAAATATTAAATATTAGTAATTTAATAGTAATATGACACTATAACAGTACTTTACCTATTTGGGTAACTTGTTTTTAGCTTTAATTTTAGTTTGTAATTAACTAATCATAGCTTTTGCAAGTTTGTAAACATAGTCTTCATACTCCATCTGATTTTATTAATACTAATTCTCATTATTATTCTTATCGGGTAAACCAAAAAATCGAACCGTTAAAGACTTAAAATCGATAAAAAATATTTTATTGGTTCAAGAACCGATAAATCAAATCAACAATATATAGAACTGAACCGAACTGACCGATACACACCCCTACTAAAAATGTTTTACATTTCTAAAGTTCGAACTTGCATGACCTCTGATAATCAAATATTCCATCCATCTCATCACGTCTCTTGACGGTGACATTTCAAATCATTAATGATCAGTGTTTTGCAATAGTTTTGAGGTGGCAACATTCTACATGGCTAAAATCTATTGGATTTAAGTTAATTAGAATATTAGATTAATTAATTATTGGTTTATTATAATTTTGGAAGTTTAATTAATTTATTATAACTTGGGACACACGCATGTTATAGTTTTTGTGTGTCTTAAGTAAAGAATATTCTATAATTATCATACATATGATTAATTAAAACAGTACGAGGACAGCTGTTGCTTCTATAACATACCCTATATACTTCATCTCGTGTTTTTTCTTTTACACGCTTCTTAAGAAATCCTCCTTTCTTCTTGATCATAAATTTTTCATCTTTTGGTGTTTATGTATGTATATTCAAAGTTTGAACATTTTACGTATTATGTCTAAATGAGGGTAAAATCGTTAAAAAAAAATTGATTAATATTTTCTTTGTTTCTGTTTATATGGTACACTTTGAATTTTGAGAGTCAAAGAGTTTAAGTTTAACTATGAATTGGACATGAGATCTTCAAAAATAATAATCTAGACACTTTTAAAATTTATGTGTCATGTCAGCATCGAATGCCCACGAGACACGATGAGCACGAGTTAGAGTGTTTACACGCTTCTTAAGAAATCCTCCTTCCTTCTTGGTCGTAAGTTTATCATCTCAGGTGTCTATATATGCATATTCAAAGTTTAAGTGTTTTACGTGTCATCTGAGTTCTACGTACTCATTTATGTAGTATGCCTAAATGAGGGTAAAATCGTAAAAAAAAATCCTGATTAATATTTTCTTTGTCCCGATTTATTGGTACACTTTGAATTTTGAGAGTAAAACAGTTTAAGTTTAACTATGAATTGGACATGAGATCTTAAAAAATAATTATCTAGACACTTTTAAAAATTTATGTGTCACATCAACATCGAACGCCCACCAGACACAACGAGTACGAGTTAGAGTGTTTAGTTGCAGTCGGGAGTTAAGACCAAGTTGAGGTGTCTAGATGTGCACGCTTAAAGTTTGAATACTTAATTATAGTTGAGGTCAAATTTGAATGTCTGATTATGCATTATGCCTTAAATATATTTACTCTATTGAATTATTTGTAGTCTTCAAGTTCAAGAACAATTATTAATAAAAATATAAAATAAAAAAATATTAATTTTATCTTAAAATTTTAAAATAATTATTTTTAAAAATCACGATACGATAGAAAAAAGCATATGCCATCATAATCACCAATCTATGTGTGTCCATCCCCATCTTGATCTTGTCTTTTTGAAAAAAATTGCAACACTAACGTATACTTTTATCCCTTTGCCATATCATTTGAGTTTATCAACACATGTTAGCTATTTTTTTTAGAGCTGTCAATATGGATCGGTCTAATTTACTCGAGTTTAGTTCGTGTAAACTTTAGAATTTGACGGCTTATTAGGTCGGGTTGGCTCGTCACATGAATGATAGGCTTTAAAATGTTCGCAACTCAATTTTATGTGGTCATGGGTTGAGCCGATCTAATCTGATCCGATCCACATTTTCTAAAACATATTTTTTGAATATCTAAATATTAATATAAAAAAAACTAACATGAATATTTATTAGACAATATTATTTAGTGTTGTTAATATAGTCTCAATATCTATAATTAATTAAATTATCCTAATAATATATACTAATAAATATAAATTATCCAATACTTTTAATTGTTATTAATGTCCAATTCACTCAAGCCTCGCGAGTTAACGAATTTACTTAGATTAAGCTAAAAAGCATCGTTCTTAAATAAGCTCTAAACGTTTTAACCACCTCTATCAAATCGCGAGTTAATTAGCCTAGATCAGTCCAAGTGTTGAATTTCTTAAAATAGTATATTTTTTAAACATTCAATATGAATACAATAACATCACTACTTAAAAAAATATTGCATTTAGCTACGAACTTTGTCGTTGGTCCGTCGCTAACAAAAATTCATCGCTAAGTAGGATTAGCAATGAATTTTGCTGTTTAGCTACAAAATTTGTCTGTCACTATATATATTCAATTTTTTTTAGTAATGATTTCTAAGAATCTGAACGACATAACTCACAAATATATCTATGATTATTTGTTGTAAATATAATATCATGAAATTTAAAAATATAATTTTTTAAAAAAATCTTATCCATCTTAAAATTATAGCTACATAAATGGGACACACCTAAGAGAATCTTGGACACAAAAAAAGAACAAATTAATTGATTATAACAAAGCTTCTTCATGAAAAAAGTATATAGGAAACAATCTTCTTTAATACAAATATTATATTTTTAGAAAAAAAGTTGCTAAAGAAAAAAGCAACTTTTTCTTTTTTACATTTTTGTCAAAAAGTATGCAGTACACACCTTTTTTTCCTCCTTTTTTTCTTGAAATCAAGTTGTCCCCCCTTGGGCCCTAAATCCTAGAAATATTGCACAAATAATAT
Source organism: Solanum aculeatissimum (assembly GCA_038996855.1). Lineage (NCBI taxonomy): Eukaryota > Viridiplantae > Streptophyta > Magnoliopsida > Solanales > Solanaceae > Solanum > Solanum aculeatissimum. Next base: position 5,054 of record JBCEWC010000957.1, on the reverse strand, counting down.
TATATATATACTTTTTATGTCTCTAATTAAAAATCTCGAATTTGAGTCTTGAGAATAAAACAAAATTTTGTTGAGAGCACCATCTTTACAAAAAAAACTGAACCCTTCAATGTGGGCCGTGATCACGCGAGGGTGAGCTAACCCTAAAAACCCATCCTCGGTTCAGATTGTAGGTTGTAACTCGCCTGCCTGAAGTCAGAATCACTAGTAATCGCTTGTCAGCCATACAGTGATGAATTCATTCCCGGGCATTGTACACACCGCCCTGTCACACTCTGGGAGTTGGCCATGTCCAAAGTCGTTACCTTAATTGCATGCAGGGAGGGGGATACCGAAGGGAGGGGTAGTGACTGGAGTGAAGTCGTAACAAGGTAGCCACACCTTCAAATCCAAATTATTCAAGATCTAATACGGTATCGAACACCAGATGAAAAATTAAAAAATTAAATAGATTTATATACTCCCTCCGTCTTAATTTGTTGTCATGTTTCGATTTTCAAGAATCAGACTATAGAAATTTTAATTAATATTTTAAATATTTTTCTTTTATCATATTGACATTAAAAAAAATACAACTTGTATATTAGTGTTTGCGTGGTTTTTAAATATTTAAATTGATTTAATCAGAATTAGCTTTAAACATTAGCAAAGCTGACTCTCGAAAAATAAAATATGACGAATAATTTGAGATAAAATAGTAATTATTTAACAGAACATAAAAATAAACAATTTTCTTATAAAAACTAATCTTTATGATAAATATTTTTATAGAAAATAATTATTAAAGAGAGAATCTAATCATATGAAGTAAATAAATATTTCTAAGGCCAAAAAGGAGACAGGCAGTAGTTAATTCTGTTAATTGCTTTAGGATAATTAATTAATTATTTTTTAATGGTAACCCAAAAGTGAAACAAAGTGATTAAGACATGTTGAAATCAATTTCTAAATGGAATCTTTTGATAATTACATTTTAATTATAATATAATCTTTTTGAATAAATAAATAAAAGAAATGACAATTTGATGGACCATAAAGAAGAAGCCCTTTTGATGACTTGTGTCAAGATCCTAATGGATAATATATGAATTAAAAATAAGAAATTTATATATAGTTAAAGAAATTAATTTTTCATAAAAGAAAAATAAATAAATAAATAAATAAAAGTAAAATTAGGGTATTCTATTCCCTTCTAATAATTTCCTTCAATTCTTGATCCAATTTTCAGTTTCATCGATCCTTTCGAGTTTCTTATCCTATTAAAGGTTACACTACACAAAAATCGATAAGGTACTATATTTTAATTACATAAAATATCTATAGTAGTTCATTTTGCAAATGATTAGTTTTTGTGACGCTTCAAGTGATGAGGATGGGTCAAATGGAATCGATAGACTTTTAGCGGGTAAGTTTTTAAAGATGGGGTGTACATGATACTTTAGGTTAATCCTACATCAGAATGGGAGAGGAAAGTGAAGAGCTTTATAAGACACAGTTGAATTAGTTTTCATTATACAAATGCTATCTCTTTTGAGGTTCGATTTTGGCATAACTCAAAAATTAGATTTGTGTAGGCGTTAATAAGCAAATAATACATGTCACAGACTTAATATCATGCGAAAAGGGTATCAGAGCCTCTACTTCCTCAATAGGATATTGAGATAAATTGACCTCAGCAAAGACGTTGAGTCCTTAAATAAGGGTGGGAGTACTACGTGAGACGCCCATGATAAAGAGCAAGTTGGTGAGTGCAGGTCAAGCAAGACTAGAAGGCTTATAGCGTTAGATTGCAGAGTTAGCTTTTGAAGATGAAGTACATATGATATCTTAGACAAAATTTCACATTAAAATGAAAGAGAAAAGTGAAGAGTTTTATAAGTTATATATAACTCAAATCACATATGGTACATACACTTTTGAGGCTTAACGTAACGTAATTCCAAAAATAAATCCATACGAGTCTCAATTTAAAGTAGACAATATGTGTCATAGACGTTGATCGTGATACTTACGACCTCTTGCTTTGTACATCATAAAGAAAGGTAAAGTCAGAATATCATAAAATGATTATATTTACATATTCAACATCGAAATTTATAAATTTTAAATTCTCAAGAATCGTCCCGGGGGTGTAAATTTGAGGATGAAGTTGTGTAAAGTCCCTTCACGTTTATTCCATGAATGTCTCCATATATATAGAATTGACCATAACTTATGGAAGTGAACAAAGTGAAAATAGACACATATGGAAATATAATGCATGCATGGCCCATAAATTATTGGTTGTTTTAATTTGTTTGCAAGAAGATATGATAAAAATACGAAGTCGTCACTCAATTCATCAATAAAAAAACGTTTTTATTTTTCACTCGATATTTGATATTTAATTAAATTCAGATGCGTACATTACAGATATTCATTTTTATGAGCGAAAGCTCTCAACAAAAATAGTTTCTCTTAAGAGATTGAATTCGAGATCTCTAGTTTAGGACGGAGGAAAATGATATTTTTATTATTAGTAGAAAGTTTTTCTTTTAATATTATTCCTCCAAAAATTCACAATTATTAGTTTTATTTTTTCCAAAATTGTGATAATAACATGTGATGGAGAGAATAATCTATACGTCATTCACTTATATATAATTAAATCATTATTTATTTTGTGCATGTTACATCATTTCATTCTTGTCGACTAATTAATTAATTAATAAACTTAATTAGACACAAAACTTGATTTAAAGAAATAATATCATGTTACTTAGTACTACATTAATTTTATTTAAATATCAAAGTTTGGATAGACTCGAAATTTAAAAAAAAAATCAAAGAAATACATAATACACGATATAAACCACTAAGGGTCGTTTGGCTGATAAAACACGATATAAAAAGTCGATTTGTACATTATAATTTTTGCATAACTTGTATGTAAACCAAATGACTTGTACATGAAATCGTTTCAAGTATTTGAGAAGCTTAATTAATTAGCATACACACAATACATTGTGTCGTTTAATTAGTCCTGTGATCGGATTGTCTTGAATAAGAAGATATATGTATATAATATAAATTTATAAAACATAATATAATTAAGTAAAGATTAGATTACATTAATCAAAGAATCTAATAATTGAGTTATGTTTAACAACATGCATGTGGGATATATAAAAAAAATAAATTATTAGTAGGTTGTACGTAACAATTAATTGCCATGCAACGTACAAGAGAAAAACAAACACATAAGGACAACAACAAGAAAAGTAGTATATTGTGTAGATTATTTAAAAAAAAATTGTGGTGGGGGGTGGTGGGGGGGAGGGGATGGGGGAATAGGGGACACTGCTAAAGAATTTATTATTTTTTTCATTGAAGTTTTCTCGTCGAGAAACGTTCAGTTGACTCTTTGTTACGCTCCGAAAGAGTACCTTAGGCGTGATCGACATTCAGAAATTATTTTTGGTTCCAAGCGAACCACTTGGTCTGATCACTCATTCAACTAGTTAGAAGACTTAATGAAACTGTAATAAAAGTATTCAAGTGGGTATTTAAGACATTATATAAAATAGTTTTCAAGGTTTTTCTTATTAAAATAATTCAACGTTTCAATTCTAATAAATAATAATAGTTTTCAAAATTGACTTTGAAAGGAATAAAATAGACTCTACTCTAATTCTATCTGACGTAGTCTATGAAGTCTCTATCAACTCATAAGAAGGTACCAAGACAATCCCAAGACTACCTCAAAACAATAGAAATATATATATTGAAATAAAAAGGATCCTTCGAGGGCAAGGAGGTCTCACCACTTCTCTAGAATGAATAGATTTTTAATGATTTACCTGGTGATGATCTCTACCACCTGTATTTGCATTATAAAACATTGTAGTGCCGAGTAGTGTTGGTACGTAAAATGTCTAATGGTGTAAAGGCCAAATCGGCGGTCTAAAGGTCTCATTGTTAAACCATTTGGCAAACTGTCAAATGGGACCTTTAGATCTCCTAAAATTATAGGTTTTGGAGGTTTTCAGAATCATTCGATGAGCTAATTCAGTGATACGCCGAATGCATTTGGTGAGTCGCCAAATTGACACCAAGCTCGCAAAATTTCGCAGCTCAGACATGCTTTAATAAAATGACCATAAATTTTTTACTTCGAACTCCAAGTAAGGAAAAATCAGTGGTGTTGGAAAGAGGACTCAAAGACCTTCAATTTGATAGGTAATGGATCACCTAACTCTTTATGTGCTGAGAGATATGACCATTTGAAGTTGACTCTTATATGAACTCATATCGAAACTTAGCCGATAGAAATGTTTTTGAACTTAGCTTGACTTTGAAGGTCCCTTAAGACCTTAAACCACATTTGATACACTTTAAATAAGTAGAAAAGGACCTTAAATACATTCACAACTTAAAAAGTTATTGGATCACCTAACTTCATAAAATCTCATATCAAGACTAAATCGATAAGGAAGGTTTCCCCCTAAAGAATTCGCCTAAAAACCTATATGTAAAGTTAAAACCACTCGATATGATCCCAGAAGAATGTTTCAGATCTTAACTTAGAAATTTTCAAAGTGTTACATATTTGGTCATTAACTATATAACAAGTTCATACATTATCATTCCATTATTTGTTAATCATCAAAATTAAAACTCAACAATTAAATTTCACCCCTAAATATGAACAAATTAAATGGAAGAAAGACTTTTTATTCCTTTCAATAATTAATCCAACTTATGACTTTTCAAATGAATAATTGTTCCCATAATGATATTGTAGAAAAATTATAAATAGATTTAGGTTGTATGTTCCATCACAATTTTATGAAGCATCAAATTAATTAAGAAAAATAAGTTTATTTGTTTACTTAGTAGATCAACTGAATATTTAAAACGGAAAAGGGTCAAAATTGCCCCTGAACTATGCAAAATAGACCACTTATATCCTCCGTTAGATTTTTGGACCAAAAATATCCCTGTCGTTATCTTAAGAGACCACAAATACCCCTCAAGGGTTAACAACACACATGTGGCAAGCCATGTGACACTAA
>JBCEWC010000956.1:0-40414 GCA_038996855.1 Solanum aculeatissimum | reverse complement strand
CTCCACACAAACGATGGGGAATATTAAAAAAGAACTTCAGCCTAAACTAATATCACATTTTCACCTTTAGTATATATTCATCGGATCCTTTTGAATTGTTACTACTCTCAAATCTTAATTTCTATCATATAATGATTTCCAAAAGCCATTCAAGTGATAGTCAAAAAGTCCTCAAATTGGTGTAATTTGAAATCCTCCTCTTGGGGTTTCATCTTGAACTTCTAATTTTGTTCACCAAAAGATAATTTTTGTGAACATTATGGAAGATTCTCAATGCAGAGAAATGAGAAAAGGATTGTTTGTGAACATTATGGAAGATTCTCAATGCAGAAAAATGAGAAAAGGATTGAAATTTTTCTTCTTTACAAGTGCATGCCAGCCTCTATTGTTGGTTACTTTTGGGAAAAAAGTTGTCTGGTTAAATTATGTGCTTGAATAAAATGGGAAAATCGATGAAATATATCATAATAGTCACATTTATTTAGACAAGCTGACGATATAACAAAGCAGCTACCTTTTTAAATTGTTTAATCAATTTTTCCAGAGGAAGCGAATGGACTGGGGCTTATGTGACAGAATTTCGAGATTTGATTACTTCTTCCCCCATGGAAGCGAAAAATAAGTCAGAAGCGCGGTTTTCATTCATTCAGGGTGGATACGTGGAAGATGTTGAACAGCAAGGTGCTCTGCTTACATTTATTTTTTGAGTTCATGATGAATATGAATCTACCATAAAACTATACATGCATAGCTTCTGTTCAGATATGAACTCTGTCAAGTATCACTTCTTGAATGAGTTACACAGTCCATTTTGCATTTTACTTCGCATAAGTGTGATTTTGATTATGACTGTTTTGATGGATAAGTAATTTCAACACTAGTTTTATTGATGGTCCTTTTTTCTTCTTAAATTCATGAATTATGTTTATTTTAAGATGTGGTTTTCATGATATTTTTGGGTCTTGGACATTCTCTTTGTCTATTCATCAGTATAAATGGAGTCTTTCATCGTGCAAATTCAATTCTTGTTTATTTTGTAATTGTGTTTCAAATACTTGTTTTTGGATGGGAGCTTTCAAAAAAAGCCAAGAAGTTTTGTTCGTTTGATTTCTATTAATCTTGTGTGTGTCCGTGATTACTTCTGCCTGTATTGCGCCCATTTTAAAAATAAATTCTTACTTGAAGTCGTTCTTCTTCTTAATGTTTTAAATATTTTCTCTTCTTCAGAGGTTGAAGAAGTTGAAGATGGAGTTTCTGCTTTAGTGAACATCACAGAGAAGGCTTTGCGTGTTCGTGATAAGGACTCACAAACTCTAATGCCCGGAACAGCTAAATCTGGTGCAGAGTACTTCGCGACTAGGTCATATCACGGTCTTGACATTCATCCTGAAAACAATTTCCCCGAGCCATTTTTGATTGGTAAAAGTGGGAGGGCATCAGGGTACAAGAATGAAACTACACAAAAAAGTTTGTGATTGGAACCACTATACATTCAAGATGAAAGGCACTGTAAAAATTTGCTATTTATGTTTTGTTGGTCCCAAATGGCTATTTTGCTTCAGTCATTATGTGTATAATATATAATTTTGATGATCTTACTACCATTTTGACAATTTTGGGATAGTTTCTTCCACAACCTCTGTTCTTGGAAGTCATATAAATAGATGAGCAGCTCCTTCTTGCATTGTTAATTTGGTCACTGTGACTTTCCATTTACATAATTTGTCATGAACCATTTCAGTTTAAAACTACCTTTTCATTATTCATTGAGATGGATTGAAATTGAGAATTTTAGTAGCTCAATTTGTTGAATTACTGAATTTTCATATTATTGGTAAGAGTTCGATTCTCCTACTCCCGTGGACAAGGATCAAGCCCAATCTTAATTAGTCTTGCAGGGAGTTTGTAATGACAAAATTTACTACCCCTATGTTTATCTCAAACTAAGAAATCCACGATGTATAACGCTCAAGGGTTGACCTGGTGGTAATAAACTTGAGTCTTGGGGTTTGCTCCCTTTCAAGATCTCAAGTTCGAAATCTTCTGTGTGCAAACAATATTTGAGGGCCATTGAGCTGGGTAAAACTTGAATTAATCGTGGTGCACTTGCGGGAAACTCCTTGTCGAGGGCCTGTGCACTCCCGGGATTAGTTGGGGGCTCTAAGAGATTCGAACACCTGGGGCAGATAAAAAAAAATACACAATACACAATGTAAAAGTGTATATAGATATTTAGACGTATATAAATTTGAACAAGTAGATTTAGATACTTGTGTTATAGGATATGTATGTCTACTTGTTCAACTTTATACAAATTTAACTGTTTATTTGTGCACACACAAAATTGAAGGGCATACAAGTCAAGTCAAATAACACATCTATGTTTTATATCGTTTACACACATAATCATTTTCACCTCAATTCATGAAACGAATGTGACGATTAATAATTAGTATAGTTTTTTACGTAAATATTGAGTGCGAAAAAGTTTATAATACCAAAGAAATGGTTAAATAAAAAAAAATCAGACACATGTCATTATGTCAACGGAGCACGTGTAATAGGGTAGAAGTTGATTGATTTGGCTTTGTTCAATTGTTCGTTACCCCCAACCCACAAAATTTTTACTCCATTCACCATCTTCTCTCTCTAAGGTTAGAAAAAATTTCTCCAAATTTCGCTTCAGATCTGTATCTGGATCTTCCAATTTTGTGGAGGATTCTACATCAACCATGTACGGATTCGAAGCGCTTTCCTTCAACATTCACAGTGGCTATTTGGAGGCCATCGTTAGAGGTCACCGATCTGGTCTTCTCACCGCTGCAGATTACAACAATCTATGCCAGTGCGAAACCCTAGATGACATCAAAATGCATCTATCTGCTACTGAATACGGTCCTTATCTCCAAAACGGTAAGTTTCGATCCTAAATTGTGATAGGTTAGGCATTTTTGTTGTATTTATGTGTATCGGTTAGATTATTTGACTCAGATTTGTAAATGAAAAGGTAGTGAGGTGGTTTGTTTCTGTAGGTTCAGGATTAGCTTGAGTTGAGATCAGTTTAGCTCTTATGCTATGATCATAAATCAATTGAAACCTCGTGATAGATTAGGCATTTTTGTTGTATTTTCTATCGATTGGATTATTTGAAGTTGACTCAGATTTGTAAGGACAAGGTAGTGAGGTAGTATGTTTCTGTAGGTTCGGCATTAGCTTGAGATCAGTTTAATTTCTCATGTAGTAGTCCTTATTTGTTAACTTTGTTGCCTATGATCATAAACCAATTGAAGGCTCATGATAGATTAGGCATTTTTGTCGTATTTCTATCGATTGGATTATTTGAAGTTGACTCAGATTTTTAAGTAAAATGTAGTATGTTTCTGTAGGTTCAGGGATTAGCTTGAGATCAGTTTAACTTTTATGTAGTACTCGTTGTGTATTATAGCCACTTCAATGGAAAACAATAACATTAAAATGTGTCTTCCTGCTCCTTATCTCCAAAATGGCTGTTTCCCGTCCTTATTTCGTGATTTTGTTGCTTATGATTGTAAATGAATTGAAGCCTCATGATAAATTAGGCATTTTTGTTGTATTTTGTATCGATTGGACTTGAGATCAGTTTTTTTTTTTGGTTACTTGGGATCAGTTTAACTCTCATATAGTAGTCCTTATTTGTTAATTTCCTTGATTATGATCATAAATCAATTGAAGCCTTGTGATAGATTAGGCATTTTTATTGTATTTAGTATTGATTGTTTTATTTTGAAGTTGACTCAGATTTGTAAGTGAAAAGGTAGTGTGGTTAGTTTGTTTCTGTAGTTCGGGATTAGCTTGAGATCAGTTTAACTCTTATGTAGTACTTGTTGTAATGGAAATGATAACACTAAGATGCACCTGTTCGCTACTTAATACGGTCGTCATCTCCAGAATGTATGTTTCTTCTCCTAAATTCGTAATTTCATGTAGCAATTGATCCTAAATCAATTGAAACCTCATGATAGATTAGGCATTTTCTTGTATTTGTATCAAATTGATATTTGAAGTCGACTCAGATTTGCAAGTAAAAGGTAGTGAGATAGTTTGTTTTTGTAGGTTCAGGATTGGCTTGAGATCAGTTTAACCCTTATGTAGTAGTCCTTATTTCATAATTTAGTTGCCCATAAACCAATTGAAACTTTGGACAGATTGGGCACTTCCTTGTATTTGTATCAATTGGATTATTTGAAGGTGATCCTGATTTGTAAGTAAAAGGTCGTGAAGTAGTTTGTTTTAGTAGGTTCGAGATTGGCTTGAGATCACTTTGGCTCCTAAGTAGTAGGTGTTGTGTATTATACCTAGTTTAATGGGAACGATCGATCTTTTTTTGTTGGATTACAATAGAGAGGTATTGTGGATGTCTTATGTAGTTGATGCTTGACTCAGATGTAATTAAAAGGTATAATGTAATCTGCTTCTGTGTGTTGGAATTATTTGGAATCTCTATATCTACCTAATACTTAGTACTTCGTCATTTAAGTCAAATTAGGGTTATATATCACTAGAGGTTCTCTAAATCTCGCATCTTTCTGTACCTTGATGTGCAAATCTTCATAATAATGAGCATTCATCGTACTTTGACTAAACTACTAGTTTTACACAGGCTATTAAACCTACTGCAAATGACATCTTTTATCTGGTTGTAGCACCGCCATTATGAAGGTCACATATGATGTTAGTTCTTTTGTAAGTTGGGAATCTAATTGAAATTATTTCTATGAGATAGGGGATTGAGTAAATCGATGCATTCGGGAAGGTTTTATTTTGTCCAATTTATGCTGCAATGAGAACTGGTATTGTTCTTTTTATTGAGCTGCCATAACGGCTTTAGAGCTGCTCCATAGATCCTGTTTAAAATCTATTAGGCGCACAAGCTATCTGATGCAACGGTGCTCATTAGATGAGTCATCAGATGCCAAATTAAGCGAAGATCAAATCTCATATTTTTACAAGAACTACTTTTCTCTTGCAAAATTTTGAGCTGCATATACTAAAATGCTTCTTAAAGACTGATGTTTTTGCAATTCTTGAAATTACACCTTCTTCTGGAATGCCTAATACAGATCACTGTCAGAATCTTCCTTATTCTAGTTTTTTCCCCTTGTTATACTTTTTCTGGCCTTCTGCAGAGCCTTCCCCTTTACACACTACTACGATTGTGGAGAAATGTACCGTCAAACTTGTAGATGAGTTCAACCACATGCTCTGCCAAGCCACAGAGCCCTTGTCAACCTTTCTGGAGTACATCAGGTAAACATTAGTTGTGCTGCTGGGGAATTTTTTTTTCTTTACTTTATAAACACTTTTTAGTTTTGGTATGCATGGCGAATTATCTCAGAGAAATACAATAACAAGTTTATTCTTTCAATGAATGATATTGGAATTTCACCCGTCTTTAAAGGGCACATCTTTGTATAATTGAACTGAGAACTCATTTCACTACTACGTTTGCATATGGTGTAATATGTCACATTGGGACTTATGGCCATCTAGCGATTTGCAACACACTCTTAATGTACTAAGAAAAAGATGAAACAATACCAAGTAATATGTAAATACTTTGCAGCAGTTTACTGCTCTTTAATACAATACTTTTACCAATCGAAAATAAGAAAAAGATGAAATAATAACAAGTGATTGCTGCTCTTTAGGAAAGGTCAATTATACTTAAAATAAGTATTTTAGTCATTAACATGAAGTGCATGTCACACATCCTTATGATTAGTTACAGCTCTAAAGAGATTAAAATATCAATACAATCATTTATACCAGTTAAGTCATTTTGATTACACAAATAAATAAATAAGCCCTAATACATCTACATTTCCAGCTTCCACAAGATACGAAAAGGAGTTGTTCCTTAAAGTTTCTTAACATTTACACCACTAGGAAGCCTCTCCAGATTGTTGAACAGTCTTGCGGTTCTTAGCATCCTCCAAGATGGCCCCATACAACAAAGGGAACGTACTCCTTAGTGTCCTTGCTAAGTTTAAATACTCTTTAGATATTTGCTCATAGTAAGAGAGGAACATGAGAGTCTTGCATGTAAATGTAGGTATTTAACTTCATTTTATTCTGCCCTTATCCCAAAAAAAATTCATTCTACAAAACCTCATAGCTGAATAACAATGTATCCAAATATACTCCCTCTCTTCCAATTCACGTGTTATACTTTCCTTTTTAGTCTATTCCAAAAGAATGATATGTACTTTATAAAAAAAAAAAGAAGAAGAATTATATGGTATTATTTCTTAAAATTTTCCATTTACCTTTAATGAGAATGATTATAACTATGAGTTGTGCTGGACCAAAAGTTTCAAAAGTCTTTTCTTTCTTTCTTAAACATTCTGCCAGTCAAAGTGAATCACTTAAATTGGACGAGGGGGTAATACATTAAAGTCTTTATCAAATATAACATTCAAAGCTTTCTCTTTTGGCAACGTGTACTTGCAGTAGTGTAAAAACAAAGAAGAAAAAAGGAACATTTCATGTATTCCTTTTGCTTTTAATAAAAATAACAAAAAGTACATGTTTGTTGCTGTGCACAAGATGAACCCTCAGCTTTTGATCTTGAAGTTAATGACCCTTGCCATGTTATAAACTAAATTAAATTTTTGAGGTCTATCATCTTCTTTAACTGTTATCCAATAATTTGACAAACGAAGAAGAGGATGTTTCACCGCCTGAATGAGTGTATGCATGTCTAAATGTAGGGTGGTCATATTATCCTTATTATTTTGATGCTAAGCACTTAGTATTGTATGAAAATTTTATAGTCTTAAATGGCATTATGTGCATCTAGTTTAGTGTATTACCCACTTCTGCAGTTATCTGCTGCATAATTGAATCTGAGATTTGGTATTTGATCATATTGTTCAGGTATGGTCACATGATTGATAATGTTGTCTTAATTGTCACCGGAACTTTGCATGAGAGAGATGTCCAAGAACTGTTGGAGAAATGCCATCCTTTGGGCATGTTTGACAGGTATTCTTCCAAATGCTTGCCTTGGATTATGAGAGCTAAATGAAAGCATGTATTGACTATTCTAATCTATTCTGCAGCATTGCTTCTCTGGCAGTTGCCCAGAATATGAGGGAACTATACAGGCTGGTGCTTGTTGACACACCTTTGGCTCCATACTTTTCTGAGTGCATTACTTCAGAGGTATCAAATGCTTCACCCTTTTCTGATAAAAACTCTGATAGGTAATCAGTAACTACATGTTTTGTTTCCCCTAGAAATTATGCCTTATACTGTAACTTCTTGAGCATCCTTCTCTCTATTTGCTGTCCCTCTGAATAAATTAATAAGTAAAATGGTTGTAGGTTCTTGCACTTCATAACTAGTTAACCAGCATCCTTTCCCCCACTTTTTACCAGAGCCTAGTATTCTGTCACAATATCTTGCAGTTTTGAGGATGGTACTTGTCTTTTTTTGTATACTCAAAGTAGGTTTGGTTGTTAATATGGGGTATCTTAACTGTGCATCAGTTGCTTTTATCAGTCTGTTTTCTTCCATATATCGATATCTTGTTTTATTTATGGGACTACTCTTGGGCAGGACTTGGATGACATGAACATTGAGATTATGAGAAACACATTGTACAAGGCATACCTTGAAGATTTCTACAGATTTTGCCAGGTACTCTTTGTTGTAAAATTTTATATTATATTTTTCCTGCCTTAAACTTTAATGAAGTTTAGCACTCATTTCACTTATCTAATGTGAAAATTTTCAAATAGAAATTGGGCGGTGCAACTGCAGAGATCATGTCTGATTTGCTTTCTTTTGAGGCCGATAGAAGAGCTGTTAATATAACCATAAACAGGCATGTCACTGTTTTGGGATTTCCCATGATACTGCTGGATAAAGTTTATTATGTACCTTGCCATGATACTTCTATTATTAACTACAAATATTTTTCATTTGCAGCATTGGCACTGAGCTAACACGTGATGATCGCAGGAAGTTGTACTCTAATTTTGGCTTACTGTAAGTTTATGTAGCTCAATCATTCATGCTGTTGATGTCATATGCCACATTACCTCACCTTCTGACACTATCTATGCTAAATAGTTATCCATACGGTCATGAGGAACTTGCCATATGTGAAGATATAGATCAGGTATTGCGACCAACTTCTGTTTATTTTTCTTGTTGCAGCTTTTATGCACCTGGAAGATTCTTTCTCCGGTTGAATAAATGTTAGCTAGATTAGGATATTCTTATTGTTGTTGGGTACTACATTGCATGCAGTTCTCGCCCTTTAAAAAAATAGTGAAGCACCATATAGTGCCTGGAGGATTTGATACTATTTGTAGGGAGAGGATGGATAACAGGATAAGACTAAATGAGTACAGAATTTTGCTTGTAGATTAAAGGATACAAGCAAATTAATACTTTTTTTTTGTGATGGCTAAAAGTTATAATGAATTAGTGACAAAATTAAAATTAAAACTAAAATTCTTTTGTTTACTATCCTCCTTACATTGTGTGTTGTCTTCTAACTGTCCTTATACTTGTTGTAGGTCCGTGGTGTCATGGAGAAGTATCCCCCTTATCAATCCATATTTGCTAAGCTGGCATATGGGGAAAGCCAGATGCTCGACAAGGCTTTCTATGAAGAGGAAGTGAAACGCCTCTGCTTATCTTTTGAACAACAGGTTTGTTAATTTGAGTAATCTGTGTTGTTAATACTTTTATTTGTACAGGAAAACTTCAAAAATTTTCCCACCTCAAAAACTTCAAAAAAAATAAACCGCATAGATATGCAGCAGATGCAGAAATACTTTGCAATCCGTCTGCTTCCTTGTTGATATTCTCTTTTCTTTTCATTGCAGTTCCATTACGGTGTATTTTTCGCATATATAAGGCTGAGAGAGCAGGAGATCAGGAACTTGATGTGGATTTCTGAATGTGTCTCTCAGAACCAAAAAACCAGAGTCCATGACAGCGTTGTTTTCATATTTTAGTAATTTAGCCATATTTGACATCACGTGCTCTCCATGCCTGTCTATAAATTTGATTTTCGCGACTATTTGTTGATAACTATATGAGTTTTTGGTTAAGAAGGCCAGACCCCAGACATAGGATGGGGGTTACAGTAATTGTGAGGCCATTCTCTGTGGAACTTGCCACATCTCCCATCTCTTTCCAAAGTTGTAGGATGAGGGAGGTTACAGTTACGCATGGATATTACCCTGTTCGTTTGCAACTTTTTCCTAATAAGTCATTGTATGTTGGTTAAATTGTTATCTTGAACGATACTTGGATTGATGTGTATCAATGTATCGCTATTTATTGAGTTTGCTGCTATCATAATACCTGAATTCTTGATTTCATCGTATGGGTTTTTATTGTTATCTTGTTTTTTTTTGTTGCGTAACTAACTTGAACCCTGTCTATGAATGCAGCAATCCTTTGAATCTTTCTTAATTGCTATAGTGCAGTGTAAGAAAGATGTTGGCAAGTAGAAATACAAATAAACAGAAATGGGGAAGAGAGGATCAAAAAGTGATGAGTTATTATACCAATCAAACTTGCATATGAAAACATTGTTAAAAGTCTATGAAAGACTCATATTACATTATTAGCAGCCCTCCTATCCCTCACAAAATAAAATTATTTCCCAAAAGATAAACCAATTATTCATTTATTCCTTTCTGGAATAAGGCAAAGTTCTATGTTCACAACACAAATTTTGATTAAACCAATGTTATAATTGTCCAAAGTAAGACCACACCTCCAACAAAGATCTTGTATGCAGATATAGTAACCCTGTATGAATTGTTTGAATCATCCTTAGTGGCCGGTCCGGGTGCCGGAACAGGAGTTGCCGTTGAAGGAACAGGAGCTGCCGGTGCCGGAGCTTCGCCTTCGACGGTGATGACAAGCTTCTGTTTATGATCAGAGCAATGTGTTGGAATACCACAAATGTACCAATGTTTACCAGGAGTTGACAATGTGATCACATCATCACCAGAAGTTAATCCTCCACTTGAAGGGATGATGCAATCTTTGAAAGATGTTTGGTTCACTTTGAACACATTATGGTGCCCTTTGGTATACTTAAAAACTGCAAGAAAAGGTAGAAAATAAAGTAGTAATTCCTTGAATAAAGGAAAGAAGATCGACATAAATTTAAATTAATCGAGTCACTGACTTTTACCTAACTAGTCCGATTCTCTATTTACTTTTTCTATCCGATATATATAAATTATAATACATAATTATACACATATTTCACTGCAGTCATTTTATATCTAGTATTTTCTACTTTTTGAGCAGATATATTTGAGTTGAGAGTCTCCTATGAGGTAGTGATAAGGTCAACGTACATTTTATCCTATTCAGACCCCACTCGTGAAATTTCACGGATATTATTTTTATTAAAAAAAAAAAACATAAGAGTGTGTTATATAACATACCTAGTTTGTCTCCAACCCTGAAAGTTTTTCCCTTGACCCAAGCTGGATAATCAACATCAATGGTCCATCCCTTTTCACCTCCTACCCAATACTCCATAGGCGGCGCCGGTGCCGGAGCGACGGGTGCCGGTGCCGGAGCTCCGTCTTGGACATTGATAACAAGTTTTTGGGTATGATTAGAACAATGTGTTGGAAAACCACAAATGTACCAATGTTTACCAGGAGTAGCAAATGTAATAACATCATGGCCAGAAGTTAATCCTCCACTTGGTGGGACTATGCATTGTTGGAAAGATGTTTGGTTCACTTTGAACACATTGTGACTCCCTTGGGGATACTTAAAAACTGCAGTGTAAAGAGTTAATTATTTTTTTTTAAATCTTTTTTAAATTTATGGAAATCTCTTAATTCAATTCTGGATATAAAATTAGAGTTTTTAAGTATAGCAGGTAACATTTAAAGCATCATACATTGAACATAGAGATAATTTAAGAATCAGAATTAATATATCTGGATTACTGAATTAATGTATCTAAATTATTGAATTAATGTATTCGGATGAAAAGACGAGATTTTTTGAAATTTTTGGAAATGGGTGGGAATAATGAAAAATATAATAAATAAAAGAGTGCAATTAGGTAATTAATGTGGGTTTACATAAATCACATAGTGTAAAGTGTTGAATATCATTTTTCCTTACCTTTTTTCAATTTATAGAGATCCCTTAAAAACATGGCAATTCGGATACATTAATTCAGTAATCCGAATACAGAAATTAAGGTTTTTAAGTATAGCAGGTAACTTTAAAGCATGATACATTGAACATAAAGATAATTTAAGAATCAGAACTAATATATCTAAATTACTAAATTAATGTATCAGGATTACTAAATTAATGTATCAGGATGGAAAAACGGGATTTTTGAAATTTATGAAAACTGATGGGAATAATGAAAAATATGTTAAATAAAGAAGTATAATTAAGTAAATTTTGTTTTTAAAAAAAATAATAACTAGCCTACTATCAAAAGTAAAAAAATTAATTACACTATCAGTAGATATAACTCAAATTCATTATATCAGAGTAATTGCACAGACTAGCCACTTTTCATTCTTGTAATTGAAAAATAGTCACTATCATGGACGTGAAGTTTGAATTTCTATCGATGATATTTCACGATAACACCTCTAAAATTTCGAACTCTATGACAATAACTATTTTTCAATTATCGAGTTTAAAAAGTGGCTATTTATGCAAATTATCATACCTAATTGGTCACCAATTTTGAAAGTTTTGTCCTTGGCCCAAGCTTGATAATCAACATCAAGGGTCCAACCCTTTTCACCTCCAACCCAATACTCAGTTGCCATTGTAATTGCAGGCAAAAATCCAATCATAAAACAGAAAATAATATTGAAAGCCATTGGATTTAATTAATTAATTAAAAGAGAAAATTTTAAACTTTTTTTTGAAATGTGTTGAAATAAGAAAAATTGGTGTGGCTATTTATAGCATAATATAACAACAAAACTTATTGAAAATGACGAAGTGATTTCATTGAATTTAACAAAGGGAAATATTCTATTGGTATTCTCGTAAAGTTCAAAGAAGAGAAGAGGAGACGGTAGGGGTGACAATTAGGCGAGTTGGATTAAATTTGAACTGTAATAATGAGTTAAGATAATAAACGAGTCAAGATTCAACTCAACTCAAATTTGTTTGGATCAAAACGGGTTGAGTAATGGGTTATAAAGTGGGTCAAGATCCAATCAGACCCAATTGTTACTATGTTTTACTTATTTTATTATTTTCTTTATTATGGCTAATATAGAACATATCAATTTATTTTTAAAAAAAAGTGTTTTTAAAATAGTTTAATAAGATATCTCTCGAGTCAATTCGAGTTGCATATCAACCTAATTTTAAATGGGTTGGATTGAAATGGATTGAGCTAATAAATGGGCGAGTTATTAACCGTCCAAACTTCAACGAGTTGGGCGGGTTGGACTTAATTTTGTTACTCCTAGAGTAGAGTAACTATGGTAAGAAGTCATTTCCGCCAGCTTAGGCGGAGTAAGAATTTAAAATTTACATATGAATTTTTTTTTAACAAACTCAATTATTTATTTATTATTTTTAAAAATTCAAGTTAAATTTCATCATTCTTCTATTTTACCCTTTGTAATGAAAAAGTTGGTAAATTTAATATTTAAAATCTAAAATTTGGATGGTTGAAAACTATACGAAAAATGTTACTCTCTCCGTCCCAATTTATTTGTCAAGGTCTAACACCAACCCTTAAGAAAAAATTAATTACGAGTGTTGTTTGACTAATATATCCCTTATAATTAATTAAGTTTTTTATCTATATATGTGTCTCTTAATTCCAGAGTAATTAATGTTAAAGCAAAATTAGAAAAAAAAATTAATTCTCTCTTAATTATCCAAATTGACAATTATTTTGGGACAACTATTTTTAGTATACACGACAAATAAATTGGGACGAAGGAATTATAAGTTACAATCTTGAAAATAGTTAAACCCTCATAAATAATACTCCATCCATCCAAATTTATATGACTTGACAAACTTTTGAAATTTATGATCTAAAACGAAAGATATATATTTGTATAAATTAAGAGTACTATTTACTTGAGAGGTGTGTGGGAGAGAACGACAAATAATTGGAGAGTAGTAGTAAAAAGAAGGAATGCAAAATAGTGAAGCATAAACGGAGTAACATTTCATTGATTTCTTCTCCAAAATACATCAATCCGCTTGCTGGTATTGTAATAAGGAAATCCGAAAACCATCAAGGAAAGAGCTCCAAAACATAAAAAGATAATCAGCAAATGGCCCAGAGGGCAGACTAAACTACACAACAATATTTCATCACCAATACAAATTATTAAAATCAACAGAAAAATTTCTCATTCAAGTTTAAAGACCATGATATAGTTGATTCAAGAATATCCTCCCCAGTGGCACATTCAACTCACTTGGCGCTGGCGAGCTGAGTGCGGATGGCTTTGGCTGCAGACACCATGTTTTGCAGGGCTGGCTTCACCTCAGTGTACTTGCGAGTCTTGAGACCACAGTCGGGGTTGACCCACAAGACGTTGGTGTCGAGAACTGCAAGCATCTTGTTGACTCTGTCTACTATCTCCTCGGTTGATGGTATTCTTGGAGAGTGGATGTCGTAGACACCAGGGCCAATGCCAGCTGCGTATTTCACTCCCTCCCTGAAAACTGAGAGGAGCTTCTCATCGGAACGGGAGTTCTCAATAGTGATCACATCAGCATCCATGTTGACGATGGCGTGGATAATGTCGTTGAAGTTGGAGTAGCACATGTGAGTGTGAATCTGTGTAGTGTCCTGGACACCGACGTTGGTGATTCTGAAAGCATCAATGGCCCAGTTCAAATAGAAACAATGATAAGACTCCCTAAGAGGCAATCCCTCTCTCAATGCAGCTTCATCAATTTGGATGACAGTGATTCCGGCCTTCTCCAAATCCTCCACTTCATCCTTAATGGCCAAAGCAATCTGGTAGCAGGTCTCAAATCTGGAGAAACCAATGATGACGGTTAGCATTGAATTCATTACACATGATTGGAGAATGTTTAAACGTCACATTAGGAGTGGGGTGAAAAAGTTACCTTGGTTGGTCATTTCTGACAAAAGACCAGTTGAGAATGGTGACAGGGCCAGTAAGCATACCCTTCATTGGCCTCTTAGTCATGCTTTGAGCCTTTGAAGACCAGAAGACGGTCATTGGCTTAGGGCGGCTCACATCACCATAGATGATTGGTGGCTTCACACATCGAGATCCATAAGATTGAACCCATCCATTGGCAGTGAAAGCAAAACCAGAGAGCTGCTCTCCGAAGTACTCAACCATATCGTTCCTCTGCATACATCAAAAGCACTCAAACTTAGTAATCCATAAATTGGACATAGAAGAAGCACAAACCTTGCAAGTAAGGTAAGCAGGTAATTTCCCTACCTCAGGCTCTCCGTGAACCAAGACATCAATATCAAGCTCTTCCTGTAGCTGGACAACCTTCTTGATTTCCTCTGTGATGGCTTCAACATACTCCTCCTCAGAGATCCTAGAAATAAATGAATGAATTATGAGAAAAGATATTCAACAACATCAATAATAACAAGCAGAAATCAAGTATAGCACTGACTTCTTGGCCTTGTATTCACGGCGAACTCTTCTAAGCTCCACTGTCTGAGGGAAGGATCCAATGGTGGTTGTGGGCAGAATAGGTAGGTTAAGCTTCTTTTGTTGGGCATCGAGTCTTGCACTAACATCTGTAGCACGTTGGTGGTTAGATCCTTGAAGAGCAGCAGACTGAGATATCGGAAGAGTAAAAGGTAGTAAGTAAAATATGAGACTAGTCATTAATTAGAATGAGAAGACGTCCTTCAGTTCAACACTTACAGCCTTTTGAACAGCTTCATTTGTCACTCTTGGGGAGGACTTCCTGGAAGCTTGAGCAGCAGCATTAGCAGAGAAAAATGCCTGAAAATATAACAAACACATTTAGCCGTATATACAAAAACTTAGTCAAGAGTAACAGTAAAACAAACATTTTCTTAAGTCGTTTTATGAAGACCTTAAAGAACGAATTATACCTCATCCTTGGCACCAGACAGTGCCTTGGCCAAAGCATACACTTCAACAACCTTCTGGGCAGCAAATGCCAGCCATGATTTGATTTCATCGTCTAGTTTTGTCTCGTTAATCAGATCAACAGCAGTGTGGAGTAGGGAGCAAGATGTAGAGACAACAAGCTTGTCTGCATAATTGAATATGATAAGGAATCATCTTCTGCGATAAATCATCAACTTGAACACAACCAACTATCAAGTGATGAGGTAGGAAATTACATTACCTTTTCCTACAACACCCTCAAGAGATTGCAGGAGGCCAAGAGATGCAGTAACATCATTTGCCCAGATGTTCCTTCCGTCAACCACTCCTGCAAACAAGTACTTGCCTGAGGGGAAGCTACCCTTGATTAAATCAAGAGTCTCAGCTCCACGGACCAAGTCAAAGCCAAAGGCAGTAACTCCCTTCAAAGTAGTGAGAGTTCTGAATGCCACAGCAGGAACATCAGCAAAGTAGGTCTCAACAAGAACATTAAGGCCAGATAGAGATGACTCAAGATCAGCATAGGCCCGAGTGAATGTTTCCAATTTGTAAGCCTCTAGATCCAACACAAGTGTGGGCTCATCAAGCTGAATCCAAGAAGCACCGGCTGCCTTCAACTCAGCGATAACTTCCCTGTATTGACAATTTTAAGTTAAACTATGTCCATTCAGATATAACAGACTGAGGGGGGGGAAATCTACTTACTTGTAAATTGGAAGGATTTTGTCCAAAAGTGACAAAAGGGGGAAATAATTCTCAACACCCTTGGCAGGCTTGGATAGCAACAAGTATGAAACTGGACCAAGAAGTACTGGGACAGTGTCTACTCCGAGCTGCACGAGTAAGAACATCAAGATCAATAATCAACCATCTGATCTTCAAATTCCATGCATAAGAACAATAAGATTTAACACGGCAGTGTAATTGGTCCAATGATCTATCAATTATATTTCAGTCTAATAGTTCAAGTATCATTCATGTATCATGAAATCAAAAGACACATAAGGAAAAAAAATCACATACCGCCTTGGCTTCTTTGTACTCATTTACTGCCTTGTGGGAAGCATAAGAAAACTTAACACCAGGTCCCAACTCAGGGACAATGAAGTGGCTGGATCAAACAAAGAATTCACATAAAATCAGTAAGCAAACAAGATAATCACGCCTACTAAAACAGTTGGTAGAAGGAATTGATGTGTCACTTACTAGTTGGTATCAAACCACTTGGTCATCTCCATAGCAGGGACAGAGGCATTTCCTCTGGCCATGGAAAAGTAAGTATCAAACTCAATCTCACCACCGGTCCAGTTGTACCTAGATGGGACGGCACCAAGCATAGCAGTTGTGTCGAGCACCTGATCATAGTAAGAGAATGTGTTGCTGGGGATGTACTTAATACCAGCACCAGACATCTGTTTCCAGATCGATGACCTAAGGTCTGCAGAGACCTTCTTCAAATCCTCAGCACTGCTCTTTCCATCCCAGAAAGACTCCAGAGCAAATTTCAGCTCTCTCTTGGGGCCCATACGGGGATATCCAACAATGTGGGATGCCATTTTTCTAGTTCATACAAAACACACAATCAATCAGACATGAACTTCACCATCAATTATAAACCAAACTCATCCTTGAATGCACACACTTTGTAAAGATTTACTTTTTCAGTAAAGATTCCATCAAAACAAGCTTATACAGATCACAATACATACAAAGGATTCATCTAGCTAACCCCAATCAGTTTGAAACTATGTCATTACAACAATTGCTCCTAAGATCCTCCAAAGATAATGCATTTATGGAGGATCCAAACCCTCACAACATTTTTAAAAAGTCCGAGCAACATATCTTCGAGATCAAGGTGAAATCATACGGTTGATATATATACTTAAAAGCTTCAACAAAGATTGACTATTTTTTACATTTTAATTTGTTGCTGTCGGTAGTTAAGCATTTTGATATATTGTACAAACTACAGACTTAAAAAGTACACAATTACAAAATACACAACTTGTCCTTTCTAAGTACAACAAACAAACAGAAGAATGAGAATTTATTCTCACAAAGTCACAATGCTAAATTCCAAACTAAAAGTCTATTTATCACATATACGAACGTCAAAAACACCAGATCTGAGATGTATACATCAACAAAACCTAAATCACAAACCCGCTAATCAGATCTAATCAAACCACAAACACCTCAACACAGATCTGCATCCTCATACTACAGATCTAAACCTCAATTCCACCGCATTTGAGTTCTAACAAATTCCTAACCACGAAAATCAACTCGAGCACATTAAATCAACACGAACACATTGCATAAAAGATGTGTGTCATACCAATAGTAGTACAAAAAGCAAATCAAGCCACACAACTCACAATTGGTAAGAACAAAAGCCAAGTTGAAAATGAAGAGAAATTGGCGACAGAAATAAAGGAAATGAGAAGGGATAGTAGCGGCAAAGCGTACCTTTAGGAAATAGTATAGAACCGGTGAAGACTGGTTCGTTTGGAGAGGAATGAATGGAAGAAGACAGTAGGAGGACGCGAGTTTTAAGCGGAAGATGGTTGGGTTTATATAGAAAAAAAATTGTATACAAAAAAAGTTGGTATCATTTTGTGGTAGATCTACCCTATACAAACTTTATTTATTTACTAAATTAAAACCACTAGGGCATATTTACTGCTACATATTTACTTCTATTCATTTTCATATACTTTTTTGGGTCATTTTGGTACGTTCGTTCAACCTTGACACGGTATTTAAGAAAAAAATTAAAATTTGTAGTTTAAAATTATTCATAGATATTTATGTGGCTAAGAATCATTTCATTAACGGTAAAAAGAGAATTTTAAAGATAGATTATTTCCAATTAGAGTAAGCTAATATTCTTTTTGAGACCTATCAAAAAGGAAATAGTGTCACATAAAATGGGACAGAGGAAGTACTACCTCAGTCACATATTATATGGGCAACTTTCTATAAATATTTGTCTTATATTATATGGGCACTTACTAAATTAGAATATAATTAAAAAAAAAATCTCATTATACCCCTACTATTAATTAGTGTATTAATGATATTTTTTAACTTAATTTAATGTATATTGATATAAATAAAAGATAAAATGGTAAAGTTCACTATTACATTAATGATTTTTTAATAACCGTGTAAAATAAAAAAATGCACATATAATATGGGACAGATGGAGTAATAAATAACAAAAATAGTTTTATCATATGATCTTTTGAATATAATAAATATAACAACAACAACATACCCAATGGAATCCCATAAGTGGGGTGTGAGTAGGGTAAAATGTACACAGATCTTACCACTACCTCACAGAGGTAGAGAGGTTGTTTTCGGAAAACCCTTATCTCAAAAATCAAGTCTCATAAGCAAAAAATACAAATTTTGGGATATAATATAATAAATATAATATCTTAAAAATTGTAATTATAAATTGGACAACTATCGTTGGATATCTATCAAATACAATAGAATTTAATAGCTTGAATTGGAAAAAAAACTATTACTCCAATTTATTGATTTAGTTAATGTGATAATGATTTTGATTTTTTATGATTTCGATTTCTAATGATTTGAGAATTTTTTCTTAATGAGTTAATTGATAAGTCAATCATAAATTAATAAATTATATTTATAGTACTATTGGTATATAAAGTTTTTGACTTATGGTATAGTTTCATAGTTTCGATTCTGATTGTTTCAAACTTTTGATTAATCAATAAGGTGTAAATATTTGCTTTAGAACAAGATGCAATCTATTAATTAATTATATGCATGGTTTATGATCATCTTGTTTTTAGGTGATTCTTTTTGGGTGTGTGAAACTTTAACGGTCAAATTCTAACCCAATAAAAATATGATAAATCAATATCTTAATAATTTTACAATGATTTGGCATGTCTACGTGGTTAAACTGTATTTACTTGCACTTATATTTATTTTTTACTATTAATGATAATTTATTTTTTTAATATGATACAAAATTGAAATGTATATTTCTATTATTTTTTTTTTGGTTCAATATCTAATTTTGGACTCGATTAATTTAAATTAATTTCGTTGTGCTATTTTTAATTATGTTTCAACTGTGATTTATGAAAGTGATGAAGTGGTGAGTGGTGACTTATACCTGACAAAGAAAATAAAAAAGACTTATACCAACCTTTAATTCAACAGTCGTTCAAAATAATTGCGAATTAATTTTAAAATATGGTGAGATATTATTTTATTTTTTAACTAAATATATTTTTTGAGACGAGGGTTTTCACGAAATAATCTTTCTATCTTTGTGAGACAGTGATAAGATTTGCGTATATTTTATCCTCCTCAAACCCACTTGTGGAATTCCACTGGGTATATTATTGTAGTAACTAAATATGTTGAATTCAATTTCTATGAAAATTATGTTGAGAAACAAAGAATAAAAAGAAAATGGCATGGACTATTTTGTCATTTGTAGGGGTGTGAAAAAATCGAAGCGATCGATAACTTGAACCGAAAAAAAATATTATTGGTTCATTATCATCGGATTATCGGGTTAACGAGTTTTTAATGGTTTTACAAAAAAAAATATTGGGTTATTCGTTCTGGTTTGATTTTTAGTATTGGGTTATTGGTAAACCGATAATTCATTAAGACTATAATAATTTACTACTTTATCCCTTCATAAATATTAAATATTAATAATTTAACATCACTTGATACTAAATCGATACTTGTAAGTCATGTATTTGTTTGGTTTCCAAAGTATAACCCTTATGTCGGAAAGTAAATTAGAATATGAGGTCAAATATTGCATATTATTAAGTTTAGATGCTCAATTGATTTGTTTGTTTTACTGTATCTCATCGTATTGCATCAAATTGTTATAGAAGTCATATATTTTTTTTATGAGTATTTTCTTATTGGGTAAACCAAAAATCAATTAAAAATATCTTATTGATTTAACATATTTACAAATCAAAAATTGATAAATCAAATTGATAATATATAAAATTGAATTCAACTGAATCGAACGATAGCCGTCAAGTTGGGTTAAGGCAAACTGTCATTTGGCAAAAGAAATTATTTCTGTTTTCACTTTTCACACTGATAGTTTAGATAAATAATTAGAACACACAATCACTTCATTAATTTCAATTTATTTATCTAATTTAATTTGTTATAATATTTTAAAAAGTAATTTTTAAAAAAAATTATAGTTATGATATTAAATTAAAAGTATGTAAAATATATCAAAATATTATTAAATTTTATGATTTTAAATATATAGTGAACCATATTAATTCCATAAGGGAATGAAATTATTTATCTGACTGATATTAACTACTTGAATTGTTGAGTTAATATTATGTTGTTGTACGAGTCTATTTATGGATCAAAAGTAATAAATAAATTTAATTTAGTTGAGATTATTTAAATCGAATAAATTAATAAAGAATGTTATATATATATATAATATTGTTAGTAATATTTATTTATTTACTCCATCTGTTCACTTTTATTGATTTATTTTGAATTTTGTATTTAAAAAATAAATTAATATGAGTATTTTATCATAACACTCATATTAATTGATGCATAATTTAATTTTGAAAAATAATTTTAAGAAATAAGTAATTAATGCTAAGGCTTAAACAAGAAAAAAAATTTAATTATTTTGTCTTGATATATTAAAAATAACAAATAAAAGTAACATATATTTTAAAAATATTGAACAAATAAAAATGAACGAAAAGAATATGTCATCCTTTATTTTTTTTGCTCGTTCGACATTCAACTTTGGGACCAATTAATTTAGATCGAAAATTTTTATTTTAAATGTAATAAGTCCTTATCAAAAGTCGTTTCATTGATGAGAATTGGATCCAAGACGTCTTATTATATATATATATATATAATACTTACCATTTTATCACAGCACAAATTATTTATATTCTATCTTTTCATTCCTACTAACTTTAGGCCTAGTCCAACATTAAAAAGAAAAAATTATTACATCTCAATCTCAAAAAAAGTAGAATTAGCTATATATATCACCATCATTTCAAAGGGCGATTTGATAAAATTAGTCCTATCATTTTCTACTTCTTAATTTTTGTGCTAAGTTAATAGGGGATATGTAAAGATGGACGGAGAGAAACAACAACAATAACTAGGGGTGTGCATCGGTCGATTCGATTCGATTTTATACATTATTGGTTCAATTTATCGATTTTCAGTTTTTAAATATGTTAAATCAATAAGAAACCAATAAAATAATTTTTATCGATTTTTGGTTTATCAATTTTAAATCCTTAACGATTTGCTTTTCGATTTACCTAATAAAAGGATAATGAGAATTTACATTAATAAAAAGCAGATAGAGTACGAAGACTATATTTACAAACTTGCAAAAGTTATAATTAGTTAATTACAAACTAAAATATTAAAGTGGATAACTAATTACTGAAGTACGATAAAGATTAAAATATGTAAAGTATTGCTATAGTGTCCTATTACTATTAAATTACTAATATTTAATGTTTACGTAGGGGTAAAATAGTAAATTATTATCATTTTATTGGGTTACTCAATAACCCAATAGTAAAAATCGATATCGAACCGATAACCCAATAATCTTTTTTTTAAACCCATTAAAAATTCGATAACCTAATAACTCAATAACATTTTTATTGGTCGGTTCGGTTCAGTTCGGTTCGTTTTTTGCACACCCCTAACAACAACAACATACCCAGTGGAATCCTACAAGTAAGGTCTGGAGAGAATAAAATATAGACAGATCAATTACCACTACCTCACAAAAGTCGAGAGACTATTTCCGAGAAACTCTCGTCTCAAATTTATTGCACGCTATCCCATACATAATCATCTTCAAAGACCATTGCCTGTCGGTGCGTCCTTACGTTAATTAGACAGTTCATGATGTGTAGTTTTCCTACATTTGAGTAAAACAAAGTCAATGTTAGTACACTATATATATCTTGGCTTATAATCTAAGGAATTCACATTACTATACAAGATCTAAGATCTCACTCAATGCCATCATTCAATCAAATTTATCATTAATTATTTTAACCCCCTTTGATCAAGGATGTTTCGTATCATGATTTAACGTTACGATATGTATTGTTTGATTTAATATTTAGATTCGTACGTTTTGTCGTTCGGACTGTATTGTCACTGACGAGGTTCAAGATTTGAAAAAATAGACAAATGCACTAGTTGAAGGGAGTTAGATATCTATTATATAAATATAAAAAATTATTCTAACTATAAAGTTGTTGTCATGTGACCAGAAGATCATGGGTTCAAGCCTTGAAAATAGTCTCTTGTAGAAATGCAAGATAAGGTTTCGTAGCAGGAGCTTTAGTGCACCAGGACATGTCATATATAAATAGTATAATTTTCCGTCAAATGAGATTCGAATGAACCTCCTAACAAAATGATAGTTTCATCCCTGTATTCAAGGATGAAGCTAGAGTATGGATTACAAATTTGATAGAATTCAATAGCTTTAGTTCGAACTTTGTATTTATTTTTAAAAATTCATTGAATATGTATAAATTATTGATTTATAATTGATCACTAATTTAACAAAATTAGTTTTTCAAACCAATGTTGACTTCTCCTCTAGCCACACTACATCGAAGTACTCAAGAAATGTTTGTATCATGTAAACTAAAGTTATATTCGTCTGCAATATCATGTACACTTTATATTCAAAATTTCATCAATCCAAAAGTTTGTCAGTCCTCTTTGATCTACCCTTCGTATTGGGGCGTCACATTCACTTACCTCTTGTCATTTTTCATTAATCTTTTTACTACATACGATATACAATAAATTATATCGCGTATATATATATATATAAAAAAATAAAAAATAAAAAAAGGGAGAAAGTTGGTGGTAGTAACCACTTTGTGTTTATTATGATATTAAAAGCCAATTTCTATGTCAACATTTGCAGCAGTCCAAAAATAAAATTAAAAAATCATATGATAATTTGTTAGGTGAGTTAAATTAGCGGCGTGCATACTTTATAAATATTGAATTACCCTATTAAAAACAAATTTTTTGAGGAATTTAATTTAATTAATTTTTAAAAGAAAATTGATATTGATGGTATTGGCGTGTTTATAAAAATAAGAATAAAATATAGGGCTATCGTTTCAAAATAGATAAATCTATTATTTATATATAAGTGACAATAAATATACACATTTCGATCGACATATCTGTTTAAGTAGACAACTAAACAGATAACTATCAATTAACGTGTTTGTTTCAGTTGCTTCAGTTGTAATTTCAAAAATTCATATTCATCTCATGAAATTTGATTAATAGTTGAGTGACATTTGAATTAAAAGTTTAGTAACTTTCTATGAAAAACGTCAATAGTTAATTAAGTGACCATATAAGATATTATCTCTCTTGAATTTTGAATAATTTAATTATTCTGAACATTAAAAAAATCTCAAAAATCAAGTTGATTCGAAACGGAGGGAATACTAATTTGGTGTGGTAATTATAAAGTATTTTTTTAAAATCGAAAATTAAAATTATACTATAAATTTTTTTAAATCCGTATCATACCATAAATATCTTCAACTGATTTTATTTTTCTCGTTAGATTTTTAATTTTTATATTAAGCTTAATTAAATTTAAATTTGCACATTACAAGGTTTATTTATAGTAATAACACTTCTAAAATAATTCATTTTTTTCGCTAATCAAAAAATTCAAATTCAAATTTAAATTCTCGAATCATCCCATCGTAACTCAAGTTTGGTACTTGGTAACAATTATAGTTTTTCCTTAAATTCTTTTTATATTATTCCCTGCAATAATTTTTTGATATGAGGAATCTCAGATGTGTTGGAGTTGATGCTTGCCACTATTCATCAACAAGATATTTTTGGTGGCTACCAATAAATATTAAATTTATTGGTCACACATACTTTTTCCTCAACAAATAAAAAAAAAAAAATTTGAATGGTCCAATAGATTGATAATTAATATTTGTTTGGTAGAAATTAAATATATTAAACTCTTTTTCACCAAATTTATCAGCAAATTAAACAATATTAATATTTGCATCATATACTTAGTTCTCTAATATTATGTTATGATATATAAATATTTTTAAAAAATTTGAGCAAATCTTTTAAGTTTATGAACTACTTAAGGGCTAGTTTGGTAGGTTGGGCTTAAGGATAGCAATTTCAAAACATAATTTTGAGTTATTTTATATGTGCTTATATTAGAGGTGACAATTGGACGGGTTATAATGAGTCAAGACAACAAACGGGTCAAGACCTAATCCAACCCAAATTTGTTCGGGTCAAAATGGGTTGAGTAATAGGTTATAGGGCGGGTTAAGACTCAACCCGACCCAAGTTTTACTTATTTTATTTATTTATTTCAATATTTTAGTACTTAATTAAGTTATATTTTTCTTTATTATGGCTATATACAACATATCAAATTAAAAAAATTATAAAAATATTTTAAGAAGATCTCTCTAGTCAATTCGAGTTGCATATCAACCCAATTCTAAATGGGTTGAAATAATTTGGGTTGAGATGAGTTGAACTAATAAATAGACGGGTTATTAACTCGCCCAAACTTTAACGATTTGGATGGGTTGAAAGGATTGCACTTAATTTTGACACCCCTAGTTTATATGGTGATATAAGGAATAATAAAATTATGGAATGTATTAAAATAATGAAAAATTAATCCCATGTGGAAGGGCGTGGGATAGTTAATCGGGTAATCCTACTGGATATTTGAATTTGTAAAATATCTTTGTCTATCTCATATTGCATATCAAATGAACTCTTACGTAAGGATTATATTGCCCCCAATTTTTATGAAATATAAGATGTTCACTCAACGATAAGAAAGCTATTTCCACTAGCAGGTCTAGTTTAGTGAGTTATCGATAGGCTAACAAAAGATAATTAGAGATTCTGTGACTGAATTTCCTAGTACTATTAGCAAAAAAGTATAGATTTCGTTGGTTATTGACCAACAAAAACATAGGATCAAAAAGATGCACAAACGAAATTGAAAACAACAAATTTCTCAGGAGCAATATCAACTGCCCTAGACTGATTTGCTAAAAGAATTTCGTAACACCTAGTAAAGATGTACTGAATGACTGGATCGATCATTAGTCTCAGATAAAACAAAACCTTGCATACACAATTTTTCGAAGTCAACCTTGCACTTCACAGAAAGACTTGATTTTCTTCATTTTCGATGGCTTTATTACTGAAATAATTAATATTTTTTTTTCTTTATATTTTCTGAAATCATGCAACATGAGTGATCATATTTTATTCAACAATAATTGATATCTAGAGGGAAAAAAAATATAAATCTTCAAGAATACTTACTAAATATAAGTAGTGCATTAGTAGTGAGTAAATAAAGGAGAAAATATTAAATATTCAAATATTGGATGGAATCTTCTAGGAACTAACTTGTTATTCAACAACTATGAATTAAAAAATATTATTATTAGTTTAATGTTTTATTTATTTATAAGCTCCAAAAAAAGGGGAAAAGATGAAAAGAAAATCAAATTATTTATAAAATGATATACTAAACTTTAAATTAAACATCAATGTATCTAATTAATTATATTAATTTGTCTTTGGAGAAGTATGAAGTGAAGTATGATTGAATATTTAAATAAAACTTATTATTTTTGTCATCTTTTATTGCAATATTTTTAATAAATTATTTGTTGCAATGAGGAGTAATGGTATTCATGGAGTTGATTATATTTCTTATGATTGTACAATAATAGTTATCGGCTAAAATTAGAATGAAAGATTTTGGATTCAAGTCTTAAATATAAAAAAAATTTAATTTAGTGTATATTTTTTAATGGACCTTATTATACAATGTGCAAAATCAAATTAGTTAAAATCTCTATACACATAACAAATAGCAATTACAGAATAAAACAATAATATTACACGCCTTTTTGGAGTTTGTTTTTAGGATAAATACTTGTTTGTATTGGTGTTTATACTGTTAGTTTTATGATCCTG
Source organism: Solanum aculeatissimum (assembly GCA_038996855.1). Taxonomy (NCBI): domain Eukaryota; kingdom Viridiplantae; phylum Streptophyta; class Magnoliopsida; order Solanales; family Solanaceae; genus Solanum; species Solanum aculeatissimum. The sequence continues at coordinate 14,180 of JBCEWC010000956.1, read as the reverse complement.
TATGTTAGTTTATCGTTAACATTAATATTATTTTGATTTAGTATTTAATTACGGACTAAATTCTAATCGGATAAATACAAGAAGTTTTACTTTGATTATAACTCTTCTTTCCATATTTTTTTCTAGCAATCACTGTGAATATTACCATTAACAAACTTCATTGTAGTGAATAATAGTCTCAAAGAAAATCTCCTCTAATTACATAGTTTTTGCCAAAAATATCTACATCTATGGGCCTTCTTGGTATTTTTGTATAATTCTTCTTGGTATTTTAGTTTAGTTATAACTTCACTATCTATTTTGATGAAAAGTGAAAATTAACTCCTTGGTCCTCTTTCGGTAAAAGGAAATAACCTTCTCCATCCTCCTCTCGAAAGATAAATTTTTCATTGAGAGAAAGATAAAGTGCTTCCATTAATTATGATTGATTCAAATAAGTAATTCTCGACTGAATTACTACAATTATAGGTTTGATGTAAATTTATGATAGGATTTCATCTTAGATTAGTTATGTTTTTACAATTAGGTAAATCCTTACATATACTAGAACAACTAAATTAATTATAGTTAAGTGAATTAGTTAGATGAAAACACATGTCAATTAATCATAAAATACAAAAAAGTTTATGTGTAATAACATATCATTTTAAATTTTAAGATGAGATAATCATATATTTTAAATTTTAAGATAAGTAATAGAAAGCAAATTGTTTCTTTCTTTCTTTTTTTCTACAAAAAAAAAGAGATTGAAATCTATACATTGATTTATAAATATATATTATTTTTTATCTCGATTTATGTAATATTAATAGATTTTTTAATATATTTTGTAAATTTTTAAGTTGATAAGTTGCGATTACTGTATTTTATGTTATTTCTAAATAATGTATACTACTTACTTTGTTTCAATTTATGTTGCACATATAAAATTTAGTCAGTCAATCAAGAATTTATTTAGTTTTTAGATATTTTAAATTATTGACATGTTGTAATTTATAATACATTTTATATAAATTTTAAATAATGTATGCTATCTTTTTATCCCAATTTAAATTTTAAATTGACAATTATTGTGACCTATAACACTTTTTATACCATTTCAAGTAATATACATGAATCTTTTCTGTTTATTTATATTATTTTTTTAAAAAAATACTTTTTTTTGACACAAATATAATTATCAAAAGATATTAAAATGGTTATTTAATTTTACTTGTCCAGTTTAGAAAGAAAGATATAATTTATCATTTTGTATTTGTTTCATTCTAATTTTAATATTTTTATTACTTAAAATAATTGATTAGGGTGATCTGGCGAAGTCATAGTTGAAGCAACTGAGAAAATAATTTATTAGGGGTAATATTGTAAAATCACAGTTGAAACAACTGAGAAAATAATTAATAGAAATGATAAAATAAAAATAATTAACTGAAGCAAACATGTCGACCAAAATGTGTCTGCTTATTCACACTTTTATATATATATAATTAACTTGAATTAAATTAAGTCATCCATAGTTCAAAGTAAGTTGGTAAAGATTAGTGACATTTTATATGTGTGTAAATAAAAAATTCCTTTTCTTTTTGAGGGGTTGGTGAGGTTGGTGAAATTGAGAAACAAATATGATTTATATCAAAATTCTATTCACAAAAGTTAAGCATAAATGTATGGGGGGTCAAATGAAAGAATGAATTTAAAAAAATCGTTTATTTTAAAATTAATATTTGGTTATAACATATTCTAAATATCAAATTTAAAAAAGTGTTTTAAATCTATCTACAATAACAATAACATACCCAGTGAAATCCTACAAGAGCGATCTGGAGGCTGTTTTCGAAATATCCTCGCCTTAAAAATATCATCCTAAAAGTAGAAAATACTAGATACGAAATAAAACAACTAGAGTGGAAAGTAAATGATCAGACCCCACTTATGAAATTTTAAATCTATCTGGCAACATAATTTCATTTTTGTAAATTTCAAATAAAATGTTATCTTATATCATTTGTCCCAAAAAAATAATAATTTATTTTTTGAAAAATATTTAAAATCTTCACCAAAGAGTCCTTATTTTCTCTACAAATTGTTTGGCTTAAAAGATTGTGTGGTTGTTGAAAAGAGACTATTTGAAGAATGGGTTGTGTGTGGGGACTCTTATAAGTTGTTTGGTTGGTAAAAATACGTGGTTTATATTATATTCAAAGCAAGTGGAAATTGATTTGTCACTTGTAATAATTATTAATATATAGATAATTAAAAAATGTCAATGTTTTGGTCATCTAACAAATGTTGGTTACATTTGGGTTGTGTTAGTAGTTGGTAAGAAGGAAGATAAACGACGACAGTGAAATTTTATAAGTAGAGTCTGAGGAGGATAAATTATACGCAGATTTTATCACTATTTTATAGAGATAGACAAATTATTTTTGGAAGATCCTCGTCGAAAAAATATCAGACTCCAAAGCAGAAGATACTAGATATGAAATAAACAACTAAAGTGGAAATACAATAAATTAAAAGTAACAAATATAAGACAGACAATAACGACACAAGATATAAGGACACGACTAATCCTACTAACCTACTAAATAAGTGGTTAATCTTTTGGTACATAAACAAGCGAAAAAATATTGTTCTAGAGTATTTATATATAATTTAGATAAATATTATAAAGAGTGAGCAATATTGGGAGTTGAAGGAGATGATGACGTGTATGGAATTAAAATCATTTCTGTAATTTATGATGTCGTTTTTTTGATATTTAAGAATTTTTTTTTAAAAAAAAATTATACATGAAAAAAACTAGAGAACACTTTACTCCGTGCCAAACGCACCCTTAGAAAGATACAACAACAACACAAGCAAAATGGAATATAATTAACAATTACAATTATTAAAACCTAACACAACAATTTACCATTGATGACTTGACAAATCCTATACTCTTGGAGGAAATTTTTACTAGTACACCGAACTGTCTTTTTATAAGACCTATATCGATAAACTCTTTTAGCAAATTTTTACCCCAACTCATAATGCACCAAAATTACACCTCTTTTTATAAGATCTACATTGATGACCACCAGATCAACAAGCCAGTGGAACGATCCTATCAAAGCTACTCCTCCGAACTCTCGACGATTTACTATTAACATGACTTCTTCTCTTGACACTAATTTCAACGTCTTTCGCGATTTTACCATACGATTTTGCGAAATTTGTTTCCAATTTTGCCCCTACCACTTGTTCTTTGGTCCCACTACCTTGCATAATTACCCTAGTTAACCCTGAATATTTCAACGTCTCTGCCATACGTAACGGAGTGACACCTTTATTAGTCCTGCAATCAATTTCTGCACCTTTTTTAACTAGCAATTCAGCTACATCAACATGGCCTGCTTCAACTGCACAATGTAATGCAGTATATCCATCTTCATCTTTTGCATTTATGTCAATTCCATTTTCTATTAATGTTTTCACCACTTCTATTCGTCCTTTGAAACTTGCCCGGTGCAACGCGGTCCACCCATGTTGATCACGTCCGTTGATGCTGGCTCCGTTTTCTAGGAGACGTTGGATGGTTCGTACCTCGCCTTTACGAGCTGCCACACATAGGTTGTCACCTACAAAGACGAATTCAAGATTTAGAGTCTTGTTAAAATTAAGCGGGGTTGTTTGGTTGACAACATGTTATCCCAAGATAATTAAACTAAACATAGGATAAAATAGTCGTATATTTTATCCCAGAATTATTATAATTTATATGTCATATCAAACGACCCCTAAAGGTTTGACTTGTCATGGATTTAATATATTGATCGGACGGTGTAAAGAATTTTTATACTATTATTATATTTTAACATATTGTAGCAGGTAATCTGTCTTATTTTTTAAGTTACTAAATCGATTTTTTTAAAAAGAGGATTAATTGTAAGTGTTTTTCAAATGATTTGATATGGCACAACTTTTTATCAATTCAATCAATAGAAGTTAAAAACACAATTACCAATATATAATGAGTGAGTTAAGGAAATATGAATTCATCTGAACTCAATAAGGTCGTATATGTGCTAAAAGATTTGCTAAACACGTATATATATATATATATTAGATAAATAGATAGATAATTCGAACCCAATAGATCAATGAGTTATAGTATTATTTTAAACTCAGACTCATAATATTCAAATAAATACTAAATATGTCTATATGTATATAGAGTCAAACTTCTCGATAACAACATTATTTGTCTAGGTACTTTTTGGGTTTTGTAGAAAAATATTGTATAAAAAGTATATACAGTGATATACATAACATGAAAAATTGGTTCTAACAGAACTTGAAGTGTTATTATAGAGAGGTTTGAGTGTATACATCGTACCTAAACGTAGGACATCGAAAAGCTTGTTATGTCCATGTTCAGCAGCAACATCATAAGCTGTTTTTCCATACTTGTTACGTACATTTTTCTCAGCACCTTTGTGTATCAAAACACGTACCATATATTCATCTCCCAATCCAGCAGCAATATGCAAAGGTGTATCACGATTCCCCTCGTTTTGCGCGTCAGTTCTCGCACCATTGGCCAATAGGACACGAACACACTCTCGTCTACCTTCCTCCACCGCGATGTGCAAGGCCGTTTTACCGTCTTTCGTTAGTGCATTCACATCAGCACCATTGAGTAAGAGTAGTTTTAGTACTTCCAAATGGCCATTTCCTGCAGCAAGATGTATTGGGCCTGAAGCAGAGTAATCTGTTCTTTCAGTTTTAGCCTTTTTTGATAACAAAAGTTCAACAATTAAAGATTCTCCTAATGCTGCTGCTGCTTCTAATGGGCTTGAACATGATCTACTATGGGCCTCTATGTTAGGCCCAAATTCAAGTAATAATTGGACTAAATCAGGCCTACTTTGTGAAATAGCCAAATGGAGTAATGTTTGACCTTCTATGTCAATTGAGTCAGCAGGTTTGCAATTAGGGTCACTTTTTTCTAACACTTCTCTAATTTCATCCATATAGCCTTTTTTCACTAGATAGCACAAAACAGGAGAACCAATAAAGATTACTTTAATAGCACTATCTATGAAAACTTGTTTTTTCTTTGTAGTGAACCAATCAATTGGGACCATATCTAGTAAAGTTGGAGAAGTGGCCTTATTGTTAATAGCTGCCCCAGGGGCAACAACACTATGTAAGAGGAATGAATCATCAGAGTGTGGGAAAGTGTTTGGGAGAGTTGTGTTTGGAGGGAGATGGTAAATTATCTCCAATGTGATTGTTGTTAGTGGAGAAATGATGCCCGATTGAGGACGAATCGTGTAACGTGTCTTGTTCACTGGCTGTAAACGAAATGCTACAGGCATGGTGTACATGACGTTCCGAAGGGTTAACTCACCTGAACACTTCTGACCTGGTTCAAGTCGTATCGTGACTATATTTGATGGCTCTAAGGTTAACAACCTATCCATCTTCAAAGATGTAACTTTACTAATATGTGATCGTGCAAAATTGGATAAGATTAGAAATGATCACGTTCGACGAGAACATAGGTTCATGGAATTTGGAGAAGGGGAATTTGGTGGAATAGTGAGAAGTGAAGTAAATATAAGAGGGAGAATAATTAAAGTGGCCGGCTATAAATTAAAGAGATTATGCCATTTGTTGGTGTTAAGTACAATGATAGACTTGTTCTTTTTGGTGTCTAACTTTGTAAATTTTAATATTTGGAAATTGTTTTATAGTAGAATTTTATAAGAATAAAAAGGGAAACTCCTAGGGGAGTTAGAGGAAAATTTCTAAATGGACAAATAGGAAGGTTGATTTAAACAAATATTCCTTTTTTATCATACGTAACGTTCAGTGAAATCTCATAAGTAGAGTATGAAAAGAATAGAGTGTACGCATACTTTAACATATTCAGCAAAATCTTATAAGTAGAGTATGAAAATGATAGAATGTACGCAAACTTTAACATATTCAGCGAAATCTCATAAGTAGAGTATGAAAATGATAGAATGTACGCAAACTTCAACATATTCAGCGAAATCTCATAAGTAGAGTATGAAAAGGATAGAATATGCACAACCTTGACTCTTTTTTCACGAAAGTAAGAAAATATTTTTCCGCAAAAATTCACAAAGAAAATGAAGAGGGATCAAAACTTTCTAATAGGAAAAACAAAAGAGGAAGATTGTGAGTAGTTTTTTTTTAAATTTTTGCACAAGTCATTTTCTTTTTAGCATAGACCAAATCATATAGTAGCACAAGGTAAACAACATCTTTTTAGTTTATTGGATTAGTAAATATTTAAATGATATTGTTTTATGAATAAATATGCTACTTTTGTACTTTTGGGAGTAGGTTTTTTTTATTTTATTTTATTTTTTCTATTTGATTCCTTACAAGGAAAAAATTAACATAAAGTAGTAAAAATGAAAGAGTTTAAGTGTCTGTTTGGATTGAATTATTTTAAGTGTTTTTAAGCTGAAATAATTTTAAAACAGTTTTGAAGTGTTTGAATAAAGTTAAAAAGTAATTGTAAGTATTTATTTTTAAGAAAAAATAATAAAATAATTTATAAATTATTTATTCAAGATTGAACAAGGTATTTTATATTTTACACATTTGACAAAGGAAAAGATTGAAGAATAGAACAAAAGAAATATATATAATATACTATATAGTTTATACTTTGTTCTCTCTAGGATTCTCTCATTGGAAAAGCTAATTCCACATAGAACAAAGCAAATAATATAATCTTAAACAATTGTCTTCAAGTTATTTATGGTATTTCATTTTTATAGGTTCTTGAGAAAATATTAATTAAATTTTTTATTATTTAATATTTATTTATATCTTAAAATATGTATATATATATATATATATATATGGTAGAGGTGTGTTTTATATGATATTTTCTTATTTTTTTTTATGTTTGGCTTGACAAAATTTTTAAAAAATATTTTTTTCGATGGAGAAAATATATTTAAAAATGAGAATTTTTTTTAATTGAAGTGTGAAAATAAGTTACCCCGGAGATATTCTATGTTTATTGTATCCTGCTCACCCACTCAACGCCCCCAACCCCTACCTTTTGACCATCCCACCCCTCACCCTTTCCCACATTTATACAATTTTGCTAGATAGATGTAAATGATTTTGAGATAATATTTTCTTGTTTATTTACGAAATTCTAGAAATAAGTAAGAAGTCAATTAATTTTGTAAGAAATATTTTAAAAAAAATATTTTTTATGAAAAATATTCTATTAAGGTGTTTGTAGTGTTAAAAAATAATTGTTACTATGGATAAAATTAAAAAATAATTATTTTTTTGAATTTGTAAAATAATAAATAATTTTAATTAATTATTTTCAAAAATTACGATAAATAATTTGAGACAGAAAGATTACTCAGGACTTAGGAGTGTGTGTTCTAAGATTTGCTTGTCTCTTTTAGTGTCTCTTTGGAATTGAGCATTGGACCATCTTAACTAACTAAGCTTTTACAATAATTAATTAGTATATATATTTCTTGTAGCTAACACCCATGTCATGATATTTTCTTAAACAAATAAAAAAAATTTGAAGAAAATTCATTGGTGGTAAGATTAAATATTGATAATTGTTTCCAAATATATTTTAAATATTTAAAAAGTATTTTTTTAATGCTGCATAATCTAAAAATAAAAACACATCTAATAAATAAGGGTAATTCTATAACTATACTTTGTATTTAAAATTATTTTTAATGAATGTAAAAGAACTAAAACGACAGTTAAAATGGGATAGAATAAGCGATTTATATTACTCGATGAAATTTCTTTTAATTTGAAAATATATATTATCAAATTCTCTTTTATATTATATCTTGTATTCATTATTTTTCTTAATGGACATGAAAAAATTAAAATGATAATTAAAATAGAACGAAAGGAGTAATCAATATTACTTGATGAATAATCTTTTAATTTGAAAAATAAATAAAATCAAATTTTTGACGAGCCATTTTGATATATTATATGGTACCCCCTCTCCTTCTCTTCAAAAAAGAAAAAAAAAAAGCCGGCTTAAGTTAAGAAAATAATTTAATCACCTTAATTATAAGGGTTATTTTAATAAATTATACCTTCTTGGTATCTTATTAAACTCAAACTTTTTTTTAATTAAATTTGTTTAATTGAAACGACACTTATTTTGAATCAGAAGAAATATTTTTACTTTTTGGTTTTCTATTAGGCATTTGGTAGTTAAATTGAAGCTCGATTAAATCAAGTTTATACATTGTAGGATTTATTTCTGAAGACGACGCTTTCATTATGATTTTCTTCATGAGTAAATTTCATAAATGACAAATATATAAAGGCTAATTATGCTTCATAGCTATAGTTTGGATAATTACATTTCGTAACTATAATTATAATAACATTAGTATAATTCACTATACAATTCGTAGTTTTTGTATAGGGTTTGTATATTTAGCTATACAACTCGTGCTTAGCCTTTGTATAAATTAGTTATACAATTCAAAGCGTTTGTATATTTCGCTATACAATTTGATTCACACACAATTTTGTATAATCGCACACAACGTTTGTATAAATCGCGCGAATTATACAAAATTCAAACTGTAATTAATGTTGACTGTGAACCGTAATTAATTCAAATTGTAGCTACGTTAGCTAATTAACTAGTATATGTTTATTTAACCACATATTTTTTTTATTTTTCATTATTAGAACTCAAAACTCGATTAAAAATGAAGGAATCTTAACTATTTCATTACAGTCCATAATCTAAGTGTTACTCAAACAAATAATTATGTATTGCATTTATTTGGCACCACTTGGCAAGACATATAAGCTTTAGAAATAAATAATTACTTTTAACAAGTATGATTTTTTTTTTAATATTATGTATAAAACCAAAAGTACCATTATGTATAGTGGTAAAAGTGTGAATACAAATTGGAATAATTTTAATAAAATTTGCTTTCCACGACACAATAATTCTTCTTTGCAAATATTTAATCATAAGATTAATATTTAATAATATTTTTTGTTAAAATTCTACAAACATTCACCAAACACTTGGTAAAAAGTCATTTTCAATGTAAAGGTTCTTAATAATGACACAACACTTGTAAAATATATCTTTCAATTATTTATTCACAAAATTCACTACTAGAGTTAAAATTAATTGCAAAATTAATTAATGGTGATTTGAAAGATGCATTATAATGCACCAATAATTAGTCAAAATATTTCTTTAATATAGTTTTTTTTTTTTTTAAATGGTTAGAACTAGTCTTGATAGAATTAGAGAAATGGTAAAATTATTAATTTTCCAACTTAAAGAAAAAATTTAATAAAAGGAGGCAAAAAACATGAAGATGAAATAGTCAATTATATAGGAGAATATTCCATTTATTTATTGTTCTATTAAGCAACTTGTTTAGGGTCCCTATTTTAAATTGTTGGGAAATTACTCTTTAGAATAATGTTAATATTTGCTTAATTTTATAGACAAAATCATTAAACTATCGTTTAACGTTTTCAATAGCTTTGTAACATTTTAGATTGTGGTCCAGTATTTTCTAATAAAATTTTAAATTTTCTCAAAAACAATGTCTAGACGTGTGCTAAAATGTTGACAGAGTGAAAGAGAAATGAAAAAAGAGTCATTTACTAAATAGTTTCACTAGAAAAGGACAATCGCTGGAAATTTCACAGGTACTATCGCGATGAAATTACATGAAACTCTCTTCAAATATGTTGGTCTTTAAATTTTGCCCTTTAACGATCGAATTTATGCCCAGTAGACATAAGGAAACAAGTCATGCAGACCATAACATTTGAGATATTATGATACAAAAATATAAACTTATATCTCATAATTTTATTTTATTTTTGTTAAGAAGGACAAAAATTAAAGAGTAGCACAAAAGGCCACAAGTGCAAATGACCCAACTAGCGCATGTCGAATGAAGATGGCCCAATCCAAGGCCCATAATTGAAATACCCATTTAACTTCAGCCCATAATATCCCAAACCCAAAGATCTAGTATTTGGAAAAAACTATTTTGTTGAACACAAGAAGAAAAAAATAATAATACTAAAGCTATCAATACAGGTTGACCCACTCGGACATCCACACACTCCTCTTTAGAGATCAAACGTTTTTGTTGAGGTTTATTCTAACTAGAGCTATCAATACAGACTGGGCCATGCCATCTGGACTAAGTCCATATAGACTTTGAAATTTGATGGACCAGGTCGGACTGACCCATTTTTTTGTTGGCTAGGAAACAACTAGTCCACCTCATCAGTACGTGGGCTGCGAACATTGTCAAGTCAGTCCACATTTTTACAAGCATATTTTTTTTTAAATAGTTATAATTTAAAAATATTAAACAAACAACAACCAGACAATATTATGAACTATCAGTGTTGTTGTTACATAATATAAAAAATTATTTGTATCTAAATTTTAATATTTAAATTTTTAAAATGAACTTTGAGTTTTTGAACTCTTATCATTTTTAATACTCTATTGTATTTTTATTTTTAATTATTTTTTAATTCAACACGTGGGTTGACCCAACCCATATTGTAATAGCCCCGCAAATCAACAAGCTTATTTGGGACGGGCTAAAAATTCATTTTTTTTAAATAAACCCCCAAAAATTTATCCCAACCTTGCTAAATCACGAATTAGATCAGACCGACCCAACGAGCCTAGAACATATTGACAACTTCAATTCTAACGTTGTGCTAAGAAATTTTGATACCATATTTATCATAAATCAAAATCCATGATACACATATTATAGATCTAAGTGTCACAGACTTAGAACTCTCGCTAAGACTATCGTGCAACACTTGTCAATTTGCTCACAACTCTTTCACGATCTTGCATTTGTTCACAACAGAAAATTCCAGCAAAATCTCTACACTAGCTATGAAACAATTAATAAATCTAGCTAAAAATAAATGTGCAAGGGGCAGTAGATGATTAATTAGTGTGTAATTAAATGCCTCTTCATTGCATAATTAAAGAAAATAAATGGGTCTTAAATTGGACAACTTTTTTTAATTTAAGAAACCTCACTATGTTTATCATGTATTCCTTTCATCCAATAATAGTTATTCACGATATTAAAAATAGATGTTCAACAATACTTATCCACTAGGCATTAGTTCATTCTCGAGTTCTTAAATCGAATATAATGGAATGATGAATTTGTTTTTTTGCCTTTTTGACAATAAATCAGAATTCTTGTGGAGAATAGACAAATATACGAAATTATACTGACCAGTACATATGATTCAATTAAGGTCTGAATAATCAAGAATCCTATCGTCCTTTTGACCATAAAAATCAGAACTAAACAATTTCTGCCCGAAATCAAGAGATAATTTTACAGTTAGTTCCTAATTTACCTCTTATCATTAATTATAGTCATTTTCTTATTACGTTTTCAAGACATACTATATATTATATTCAAATGATAATTTAAATTTGATAAAATTACTCGTATCATTTACTATTTCTTAATCTACGTGTCAAGTCAATAATGGACAAGTATTGCAGAACGAAAGAAGTAAACCGCTATGGTGTAGTGTAGGTAGTCTCTTATCTAACAGCGGAATTTCAATCGAATCCAATCATTAACAAAGTATTGCATTAAAGAAAATACTAAAATATTGAAGTCTGATCATTCTTAAATTCAAAATTCACAAAATTTACATTTCAGCTCTGCGTCCACGGGCAGAGCTAAGGCTAGCGAAGGGTGGTTAGATGAACAACTTTCGTCGAATTTTTTTTTGCGAGTATATATATTGAATATCGATATTTTTGTTAATATACCAATTTTTGAACAACCTTGACAAGGTAAGGAAAGGTAGTCCACTGGTTAAGGGTGTGTAGTTATTACCTAAAAGACACGGGTTTGAGCCCTCTCTTGGGCATTTTGTTTTAAAATTTTCAATCCCTTTATTCTTTCATTTAAAAAAGATAGCATAGCTGACGGAAGTTCTTTTCTTTCCAGCCAGGTGCTTTTCTTTTTTATTTTCTTACTTGTCCTAAAGTATGAACACCCTTGACAAAAAGTTTAGCTCCGCCACTGTCTGCGTCTACCCCCCTATCTCAAATTTTCTATTGTGCCATTTATTTGACACGTGTCATAAAAAAATTGATACCAAAAAAATTACGATGATATTAAAGAATACGAAGATTTTTTTTTCTTTTTTTGAGTTGTAAAGTAATGAAATGTTGTAGGGTTTGTAGGGTGGCCATTACATTACATGTTGACCAAATTATTGCCTTATTTTTAATTTCATTGCGGTTATAATATTACAAAAAAAAAAGAAAAAGAAGGTGTATTTGTGAACATCACATGTATGACAATTTTGCCAGCACATCAATCATAATTTTGGGATGACATATAATTAAAGTAATTTATGATTTATTGCAAAAAAAAAAAAAGTTTCACCTTATGTGTTATTCGTGGGAGGTAATGACGTTATCAGAATTTTAATTCAAAGTTTGAAAAAGTAAACATATGAATTAGTTGAAGGAGGTTCAACATCTACCATGCAAAAATGGTTAGGATGAATCCTCTAGTCAAAGAGTGTCTCCGTCACTGGTGGGAGGTCGATTGACTTATATATATATACTAGACATTAGGTGCTCTGTGCTCGTGCCAACAACGGTTGAAATATATTAATTTTTTTTTGTTTGAATTTATGTGATACAAACGGTATTTGAGTAATTAATTAAATTTTTATATATGTTTTTTTTAAATCCAAGTTATTAATTTATTGTGATTTATAGTATTTTATACTTCATTTTTTAATAATATATGATATTATGTGGCATTGATGGAATAAACAAAGACACCAATTTTCTTGTATAATTCGTAAAATATTTTTAATTATTAATTTTTTATGATTTATAGCATTTTCTATCCTTTTCAAATAATATTATATGTTATAGTATTGTGATTTATAGTACTTTTAACTTCACATTAAATATATAATTGAATATCTTAAGTTGTTAATTATTGTGATTTTTTAGTAAATTTTACCTAATTTTCAAATATATAACGTACTTTTAAGAATTGTGTATCTATAGCATCTTATTAGATAGCAAAAATATTTCAAATTTATTAATTTTTATAATTTATAATATTTTTAATATAATTTTTAAATATAATAAAATAATAATAAACATTGCAAAAAATAATTTGCCATAACGTGGGGTCCATATTTCTTATAATTTCTACTATAAATAAGAGACTTACTTCAATTATAATTTTACAATATTACCCCTAATAAATAATTTTTCTAATTGCTTTAACTATGATTTCGCTATATCACCCAATTAGTAATTTTAAGTTAGGTAAATACTGAAATTAGGATAAAATAATTTTTTCTTTAAACTGAACAAATAAAATTAAATAACTATTTTAATATCTTCCCATAATTATATTTGTGTAAAAAAGAAAATACTACAAATATATAAATAAAAATTTAAAATCATTTAATCATAAAATTTAATCAATATTAATAATATTTATTGGATATTAATTTTACTAAAAGAAAGTTGAAATAAATGCAAGAAAAAACAATTTTTTTTAGTGAAATAGAGGCAAAAATATAGTCAAGATACATAGAAAATTGTGCAATTTTGGCTGAAGCAAGGTAAATAAACTAAAGTACAATATTATTTAAAACATAATTATATCATAATATATAAAATTGTCTCTGAATGAAGTACTTTATTCTTAAAATGAGATTTCTCGAAGCAAATTCAAATTAATTATACTTGAACTTTTCGATTCAAACAAGGGCGGTTCAATATAATTTGTGCCATAAAGTTAAATTTCAAAATGAGACTTTAATTTTTTTCTCAAGGAAAAAAATATTTCTATTTTTATAATTTTTTGAGATACAAAATTATAAATAAATTAGTTTTATGATTGATTTCATCCAATAATTCTCTTTCAATTAACAATATATTTAAGTCATTCATTTTTTTTAGATGTAAAATTATAAATAAATTAGTTTGATGATTTTAATTCGCAATCTATTGATTTGATAATTTAAATTTACATTAAATAAATCTAATAAAAAAGTAAATGATTCTCAACTCGTTATTTTACTGATATTTATACTGA